>JABXWE010015612.1:0-16831 GCA_014611495.1 Limonius californicus
AAATTGCCCAGTTGCCAGCTCTAGGGTCCCCTACTTTTCTAAAATAATCGTGTAAGTTTAGAAATAATAAAACACATAATATATTATACCTACTTAATCGTCAGAATGGTGAAAGTTATTAACAAAGTTACTAAACTGCAAATTGTGAAAGCTTTCAACCATTATAAAAGAGATAGGCCAGACTTCACACGATTTACGATTATAAATCGATTAATTGATATATTTGGGGTAAGCATGTATTATTTCTTAAATATGCAATTGCAAATTACTTATAATTTTACGTATCTGAGCGTTCTATAAAGGACATTTTATCACAAGGACAGGACGTTTTGAAATCATCCATTTGTAGTAAACGTGCTAAGACGGACGTTTTCTTAAATTACACCTTTAGAAAAGATTTGCAACCACAAATTTGGCAGTATCATCTGAAGAATGAACATTTTACTCCCGACAAACTCTTGGCTGACTCTCGCGAAAATTTGGAATACAAGGGGGACAGGACTACTTTATTCAAAATTATTAAATCAATGGGTTACAAACACAAAATGGTGAATGGACGCAAATTTTTATGTGAACAAAAACAAGTTGTAGCATCCAAAATTAAATTTTTGAGACAATTTCTCCAATATCAAAATTCTAGTGAAAATGTGACATTCGTGTACCTAGACGAAACGTGGACCTACCAAAATGGATTGGCTAGTCGTCAATGGGTACACGAAACCGATCTTAAAAGTAACCCAGCCAAAATTAAAAGTGAGGGGAAAAGGTTCACAATTTTGAATGCGGGATGTAATTTAGGCTTTTTGGAAGGGTGCGACATGCTACTAGACTCAAAGAACAACGGCAGGGACTACCATAAAACTATGAATGGGGGAATTTTTCAAAATTGGTTGAATCAGCTGATTCCTGCTTTGGACAAGTTGCAAGGAAAATTTGTCGTGGTTATGGACAACGCACCTTATCATTCAGTGCAGTTTGAGAAGCCGCCCACATTTTCTTGCAAAAAAAAGGTGTATTGCAGGAATGTCGAAATTCAGAGAAAATTACTAAGAAAGAACTTTGGGAGTTAATTAAACCTTTTACACCAGACGGAAATAAGATACGTAACTCACGAAATTTTGAAAAAGCGCAAATATGAGGTTCTTCGATTGCCTCCATACCATTGTCAATACAACCCAAATGAAATGGCGTGGGGGTTTTGTTGGTTTTGACCTATTACAATAAGCACATAAATTCGCAGCCAAAATCGAAAGACAAGGTTGCAAATTTACGGCGTGATGCTCTTTCAAAATGTACCCCCGACATGTGGCAAAATTTCTGTGAGCATTGTGAAAAACTTATTTCGGAAGACTGAACAAAACATTTGGGAAATCTATCGTTTGAAAATATTCCTCCTTTCATTATTTCAATTGGGGAATCTGATTCAGAATCGGAGGGTGCCGATGATTCAGATACTTCTAGTAATATCATGAAGGTAGAATAGGGTAGGGGATATTCTTTTGGCACCTAAATTGTGAATGAGTGTTTTACAGTTTTTATCTCGCCCGAGAAAAACACTGACCTCAGTGGAATATGACCTTGGGTCTCTTAGCACCAGAGACAAACAGTCAAACACTGGACTACCATAATATCAATTTGAAACATGAGCGGCATGGACGTTAATTCTTCTTAATTTGCTGCAAGACCTAAATATAGGACAACAAAGAATGGCGTGGAATATGCTCTGTATACATACGATTTGAGTTCAGAATTCTCGCGTAAAAAGAATAGCAATATGTATTGACATAGAAACGTGAAGTGCACATGCACACCCATCGGCCTGTCGTCTCCCCATGCGGTATAGTATCGACACATTATTACTGCTTAGCCGCTAAACACAATTTCACCTTCCAGATCCTCTATTTCCAAATCTGTATGTGAAAACAACTGTACATAACTATGGAATTG
This sequence comes from Limonius californicus, assembly GCA_014611495.1. NCBI lineage: Eukaryota > Metazoa > Arthropoda > Insecta > Coleoptera > Elateridae > Limonius > Limonius californicus. The sequence goes on from JABXWE010015612.1 coordinate 1,948, forward strand.
CCCACTACTTTAGTATTTGTGCATTTAATTGTTTTTGAAATACTCTTTAGATCAGAATTATACCATTTCTGAAGTGTATATATTTATGTTTAATAACGGTTACTTCAAGTAAAAATCATGTACCTGTGTTTACTGATAATTTGTTTTGTATGTCAGATACAAGCTATAGTTACACCTTACATCCTTGATTTTATTTATTTGTAAACAGTCATCATTGATAATGCCACACTTTATTTGCAGACATTGTTCAAAGTAGATGATCCTTTGATATTTTGGGATGTGTTTGCCGAAGAAGTTAAGGATTTTAAACATCAAGTTAAGGATATGCAAGAAGGTCAAGTATTTGCATTAAGTTCTGAACCAAGTAAGTTTTTTAATTAATATAGATTTGGTATAATATCGTATCATCTAAATTTTTAGTATACGTATGTATAACTTGTTTCGTTTAAGCTCTTTGATTAAATCTGAAACTAAATTTTAGTAGAAATTATTACTTTTCCATGGTCCTATGATTAATGTCATGGTAAATATTCTCTCATATTGTTAATAATTGGTGATGTTTGTTTAATAGATTCCAGACAAGCATTTTTGGATGAAATTAACGAAAAAGAAGAATTGCATATAGTCTCCTCAAAAATTGCGGATTCTGATAAAACAGAGAATCTTGAAAAGGTAATTTTTTGTTTTCATATGTGATATAATATATTTTAATAATTGGCGAAATTACAGGAAAATTCCAGTAAAATTGCTAACACTGATGGCATCCAAGATGATAGTATTGTGATAGAAAATTCTAATTCGGCGACTTCCTAAGTAAAAATGTTATATGCTTCAACTATTATTATAAAATACCTACTCTAAATTTGATAAATAAAATGTTACATTGTACTCAGACTTGATTATTTACGCAATAATTATTTTTGTACCCATAGTGCTTGAGTTTTGATGTAGTGTTCTGTTTCATAATAAAATTTTGTATAAGTCCTGCAACATATCTTGGCGAGACAGTTGAGTGCATGCTTGCAAATTGATGCTGCCACTTTCAAATTAAGACTGGCGGAGCATACTGTAAATTTTCTTCCGAGATTAAGACCATTTTAAACTAAATATTTATTTACATTTATTACTGTAGACCTACCAATAAACATATTTTGCAACCTAAACTTTAGGTTTTGCTTATAATTTAACGCAGGTAAGCAATTCGTGGAATATCCATTAGTGCTCACTGCTCGGTAGTCGATGATGATCCTAATAATTGCACTGTTGAGTCAATAACATTAAAAAACTTCCTTGTAGGCTAAATTATTACTTAGCCTTGAAAACAAATGCAATAATTCAAATGACGTTTGTTAATGTTAATGGTGTTTGTAAGCAACACATTAATAAATTTCTGGCATTTGAATTTGATTTTGACTTTTAAAACTTCGATTTTGGCGTTTATTGTTGAAAATCCGTCCAAGTTTGATCAATGTGCGGTCCTACAATTTTTATGCGCTGAGGGTGTGCAGATTCATAGCCGAATGCATACAGTGTATGAAAATGCATGTGCTGTGTACCCAACTGTGAAGAAATGGTGCCGAAAATTTAAGAATAGAAAAGGGGACTATGGATGAGCCGTGACCAGGTGCACAGTGTACTGCATTAACAGGAAATCGTCGAATTACAATTAGAGAAATTTCAGAAATTGTTGGGGCGAGTGTACGATCTGTCCATACTATTGTTTGTAATCTGGGTTACAGCAAAGTTTGTTCGCAATGGGTTCCTCGTCTCTTGTCTAATGAACAAAAATGCTTGCGAATGGGCTTATCTCTGCAACACCTCGTAGACTATAGGCAAAATGGTGATGACTTTCTTCTGTCAATAGCTGCTGGTGACGAAACTTGATGCCATTACTACGAGCCATCCAGTAAGTTATCGTCGATGCAGTGGAAACATTCAAATTCACCACCACCGAAGAACTTTAAAGCACAACCTTCTACAGGCAACCTTGCTTATTAGTTTAGATTAGATCACATTCAATATTGCATGTAATATAAAACCACGCTAGTCAAACCATTTTTACATTCTCAGAGGAAATTCCGATTCTAGAGTGAACCCCCCTCTTAATTAATTTTAGGGATATAATAAATGTAAATGGTGATAATTCTGACTCGGACTTTGGCATTGATTTTTGGTATTTTTTACTGTTTTTATTATTTATAATTATAATTTTCATGTTCTGTGGAAATAATTTCACGGCCAACATTCTAATTACAAAGGCATAACTATTTTAGTTCTTTACCTTGCCAGAAATGAAGCAAATGACTCAGGATCGTAAAGCATGGAAGAAGTGGACAAGCAGATAAACAATAGTTTCATTCCGATGCTCTGTCAAAGGCAATGATGAAGAAGATGATTTATAAATTTAGAATTTTTCATTCAAATGTTTCGCTAATACTAAAAATTATGTAGCGGCGATAACAATATAGATTGCAGCACTATGACACTGAACGCTGCTTGCAAATCTTCGAAGTGCATGGGTTAACTCGAAGCAATGCGAATTGCCTTTCCTGTCTGCATTAACTCTTATAAAGATAAATTGCGGAACCTCTATTCAGCCTGTAATATGGTACAAACAGCAGGTGTTTTATGGTTTTTCCATTGGCTGTACTGATGAACCAAGCAAATCTAAATTTTCAGTTGCTAAAATATTTATAGAATAACAATACCAGTAATGTTTGTGCTTGAAATACATGAATTTGTTTTATAAGTATTATAAAACGCATTGATTTTCTTCTTGAAAAATAATAAATACCTGGAAATGTAAGTAGTGTCAATAGAAATCCTAATTACTGTATTATTAAGTTTAACTTCAGGCTCAAAATAGAGACTACAAAAATAATATTAAAATAAATAATAAATGAATGTTTAAAATTTCAAGATATTCCAGCAACATAAGTAAAGTATGTACATTAATGCAACATGTCGACTGTTTATTTAAATGTAATTTTTTAAGCAAAATTTTAAAATGCTGTTGTATTTAAAACAATAAAAGGGGTATTTGGAACAATTTTTGTCACTGAAGAGTTAGATGGAGCACGAAAAACCATTTAAATTAACAGAATTTTTTGAAGTTCCGTTCCGTAGGAATCATTAAGAATAGAATGAAAAAACAAACGACTAACAGGAAAGCCTAACCAAAGTATTTTGCATATTTTTTGGCATAAGCAAATAAATACATGGGAACTTTATTTAAACAAGGATTGCAATTTCAACTTGTAGACAGAAACAATAGGGTCTCAATAAATTAAATATTAGGTTAACAAATTTATGTTTTATTAGATACACAATTTAATTTGTTCAAATATAATAATTATTAATCAGTTCCATTTGTGTTTTTAAAATTACTTGCACTATTTGCTGTATCTGCATTCATATCAAATGTATTTACATTCGACTCTTTAGAATGTCCAGCAGTATGCATATCTTCCTTATGTTCAGATGATCTACGCCTGATTTCGCTTACGGTTTGTTCTTGCGAATACTTATATTGATTTTCCCTACTTCTCCCTCTTGAACATCCGCGTTGCTCTTCTCGATCTTGTAAATTTCTGTGTCTGTGTTCTTCAGTGTTACGATCTCGATTTCTTCGTTCCCTTTCTAATTGCTGTCTTTCCTGTATTTCCAAATTGATGGGTTTACGAAAGGGTCTGTCTCTACCTCCAAATCTAAGCTGACCAGATTCTTTGCGTCCTCCAAATCCTCCACCGAGTCTTCTTGGTTTCCACCCTTTCAATAAGCGTTCACACTCGAAATCCACAAATATTGCTTGACCATCTACATGCATTTTGTTGGCTTTTTTATAAGCTTCTTCAGCGGCACGTTCAGTTTCATACTCAATAAATGCATATCCTTTTGGTAGTCCTGTAACAATGTCTCTGACCATGCGAAATCTTCGCAAATGACCATATTTTGAAAACACTTCTTTAATAGTGTCCTTAGTTGTTTTGGGGCTTAATCTAGCAACAAAAATTGTACATTCTGATCGTCCTTTAACGTGCCTATTTGGGCGATATTCGGAATTCAGGGCTCGTACTATTCCCCTATCATGGGGTTCTGCATCAGTTCCATCAATTGATCCTATTTTTACAGGATCGTAGTATTTGGCATATTGCGACCATGATTCTGTAGTACTATTGCTTATGCTCTTTGTACAAAAATTTTATTAGAAATATAAGTCATATACATATATCTGCGAATATTTACTTACATGATCACTCATTTTTATATCCTGTTTTCGTCTATTAGACTAAAGAAAACTAAGTAGTAGCATTAAAAATTGTATGCACTTGTTTTAGATAAGTTGTAATAAATTAAAAAAAATTGTGTTATTTTTTTTAAAGATTCAAAAATATAGTTAAATTGCTTTTTTCACGATAGATAAAAGAAGGGAATGAAGGGTTAGCAATAGTGTTTACTGACAATTAACATTACGCCGTGTGTAGAGTACCGTTAACGGTAGCCAATTAGTACTTTTTAAAAATGATGGACTGGAATTGACCTGTGCTCGTGTTGTATTTGCCTTCCTGTTACAGAACTCCTCGTAAATGCTGCCACGCAATTAGTCACATAAATTTTGTTCGCGACTCATACGTCGGCTTGACGGACCATTTGACACGTCCATAAAACCATAACATAACCTAATACTTGTTTTGGAGTTTTGGCATTTTTTAATTCGATTTGGATTTCGGTCTTAGCTCAGTATACTTAGAGTGAATTCACTCTATACTGGGGTCTTACTTTAGGATTCAAAAATTAAACATGAATCCATCATCAATATTTATTTTAAGAAGTGTTGAAAATAATAAGGATAGTTTAACAGTGTACAGAACAAATTTTGTGAGTGAGAAAGACTGTCTAAAATGGTTAGATGAGTATTAAAAAAAACAAATACAAATGGGATTGTTAAGAACGGCGTTAATAATCCCCAAAGGTAGGTTTTGTCTTAAGTTAATGCTATTGTACAGTCATAATTTTAGTTTTTTATTATTTTAGATTAGTACCGTGAGTTCAAAAAGTAATTACATAACGCTTGGCCATGGAATAATAAAATAATGTCTAATGCTAGTTTTATATACCAATTGACGTTTAGAGGCATAGTCTTTCTAGCGCCATCTAGCGCAAGCGCCACTACCTAACCGGCATGGAAATGTAAATAAATCAATTTTTGAAGAAATGAGTTCTATTATTTCAATTTAGACGATAACACTAACCAGTGGCGGCTTGTACTAAAAGGCACAAGGACACGTGCCCACCCAACCACCAAAATAAACACAGAAAGAAATTCGCATGTAATTCAGTGCATTATTTTAATTTCATTATTTTAAGGATGGTATCAAATTTTCCTTCCGCACCAAAGGCGCGGCTAACACGCTCAAAACTATGTTCCGGGGAACGCTCTGATTTGTACCTATGTAAAGCAAGATTCGGTTGCCTATCGGTTATCTTCGCTATACGCGATATACAAGGCGAATAGGGCACCGAGCACATTGTTCCCGATTTGCAGTCAACGTTTAAATTTGGACTTTGGAGCGCTGTTTTCGCGCAATCGCGCGTTTGAATTCAAAGACGAAAGTGACGTTTTTTCAATGATGGAAGTTAATTGTGTGCAAAAAGATCGACTGAACGCATTGGCGGTCCTATCAATAGAAAAGAAGCTCGTCCAGTCTATCCCGGATTTTGACAACAAGTCATAGACGTCTTTTACAGCATGAAAAATAGGAGAATGGATTTTATGTACAAATTAATACGTAAGTTTTTTTCTTGTGCCCACCCTCTTTCTTAACTCACGAGCCGCCACTGACACTAACAACTAAATTACTACAGTATTAAACAAATCATAACAAGTAGGTAATCATAAAAATTGGAAATTATAATTTTTTTATTTCACAGGTACTTATAGAAAAATAAACATAAAAACTAAAGAAGCTGTTCAAAATGACCACCGTTTTCCTGCAGACACATTTACTCGTCTTTTCATACTATGAAAAGCATTTATAAGAATTTGAGGAGTTATATTGGCATACTGTTCCGTAATTCTGTTTTGCAGTTCCTCGATATTGTTAATAGGGGTCTTGTACACATTATTTTTCAAATAAGGGAATATAAAGTAATCTAAAATAGTCAAGCCTGGTGATCTAGGTGGAAATTCTGGATTTGAACGTAAACTAATTATTTGATCGTCAAAAAATTCACGAAGGTAATTGACGGTCTCTTGAGCGGTGTGGGCCGTCGCGCCATCCTATTGGAAGTAGCCTTGCTGGAGTTCATTCTCATGAAGCTGATTAATAAATTCACGTTCAATATTCCGGTATCTCTGAGCAGTAATAGTTTCGTGGAAAAATATGGGTTTTCGAGACACAGCAATCCAATCACCAACTTGTAACGGGTGAAGGGGAGATTCGCGAAAAGTATGCGGATTTGCAGCACTCCACAACCTCATATTTTGTGAGTTTATATACCCCGAAAAGGTGAACCAAGCCTCGTCAGAAAAGAATTTAGCAATTCGTCGTTGTTCATTAAATTTTGTTGGAACCACTGACAATACAAAATTCTCCTATTGTGATGCAGCAACTCATGTAAAGCAAGAATTTTGTATGGGAACAGCATTAAATCTTTTTTGACAATAGTATGGCAAGTTCTTAATGATAAACCAGTCTCTTGCGAAAGTGTTCGTAGTGATGTAGTGGGTTACTCGTTCAAACGTTGACGAAATCATTAACTGTATTTTGAGTACGAACTCTTGGCTTTCCAGCTTCATCTCTACGAGTAATGCTCCCTGTATCTCGGAATACATCAACACATCTTCTAAGTGCGCTGTAAAAATCTCCTTCAAGGATAGCAATATCTGGAAATTGTTGCCGAAATCCATTCGCCGTTCCCCCGAACACCATTTCGAAAATATTATTCAATCATAAATGTTTTGTGTTCTATTGTAAAAATCATTATAATTGTAACTTAATTGAATTTTCAATATAAACTTATGACAACAACAACAGTGATGACAGTTAATGAATTTTAAAGCTTCTGTTGAAATTACTTTTATTTTCCATGGCCAACCCTTATTATGTAACTACTTTTTGAACTCACGGTGTATTATTAAAGAAATTAATACAATATTATTAGTGAGGGCTGAGCTTGGTGTAATGACACTAATTTTTCGATATTTGGTGCCATATTTGTCATCAGCAATCTTAAATCACCGCGTTCCACTATTGACAATCTGTTTCTTTTCTTTGTTATTCAATTGCTGACTATGCTAAATCCTCTTTTGGCTAAATATGATGATGGGAATGCAATGGGAAACTTCTTTGACGCAGCTCATAAAGCCGGATATAATACTGGGATTGGTCTTTGAAGCCAAAATTCTTGATATCAATTTTTTAATTTCAATTTTAAGTCTTGATATTGACAATTCTATCAATTTCTTCTGCAGTGTAATGTTTAATGAACCTATCAAAACATGCGTAGATTGGATATTCTGCACGTGTGTTAATGTTGTCTTGATCTGCGCAAACTTGTAAATATAAGCTTTGTTGATCAAGCCGAAACATACACACACACACTGTGGTGCACTGCCCATACTCCAACTCGTTCATGTACTAGTCAAAAGGGTATTAGGAACAAAGCTATAATGTACCAATACCTACTTTTAATACGGATTGATCTTGCTTAAAAGACATTTAGAACTATTTGTTGAAACAAACGTTAAATGCTGTTTAGTATGAATCAAACTTTTCAGCGCATTCTTACGAGCGGCGGGGAGCGGCGCTTGGTCCTCAGCGCCCCCTAAATTTGCCTTGGACCAAAAAAGCCCCCTTAGATCTCTTCAACGTCCACCGGGGGGCGGTACCGACCCCGTTGGGAACCACTGGTCTAGATTCTCGGACTGTCTTGCAGTGGCGGCTCGTGAGTTAAGAAAGAGGGTGGGAACAAGAAAAAACTTACCTATTTTTTGTACATAAAATCCATTCTCCTATTTTTCATGCTGGAAAAGACATTTATGACTTTGTTGTCAAAATCCGGGATAGACTGGACGAACTTCTTTTCTATTGATAGGAGCGCCAATGCGTTCAGACGATCTTTTTGCACACAATTAACTTCCATCATTGAAAAAACGTCACTTTCGTCTTTGAATTAAACGCGCGATTGCGCGAAAACAGCGCTCCAAAGTTCAAATTCAAACGTTGACTGCAAATCGGGAACAATGTGCTCGGTGTCCCATTCGCCTGGTATACCGCGTATAGCGAGGATAACCGATAGGCAACCGAATCTTGCTCTAAATAGGTACAAATCAGAGCGTTCCCCGGAAAATAGTTTTGAGCGTGTTAGCCGCCCCTGTCGTGCGGAAGGAAAATTTGATACCATCGTTAAATAATGAAATTAAAATAATGCACTGAATTACATGCGAATTTCTTTCTGTGTTTATCTTGGTGGTTGGGTGGGCACGTGCTCTTGTGCCCTTTAGTACAAACCGCCACTGCTGTCTTGTCGTGTATAGTTCTAGTATATTTTTCTACTCGTCTACTTTACCTTAATATAAGAATGTAATCTCTCAAATTGTAATTTTGTAGCACTAGTTTACTAGAATTAAGTAGTTGCTTTCAGTTTATGCTGGCATACTTCTACACTTCCGTTGTACATGATATACATCGTGCATTTTCCTATTAATCGGATAGTATTTAGCGGAACTCTAGACACGGTGAAGTGGCGTTGCAGTTCGTACAACAAAAATAGTGATAAAGTAAGGTTTATGAACTGTACTTGCTAACAACTGTTTATTATTGTAGTGTGTAATTCATCAGTTTCAAAATGAATCCACTAACGTAAGTATTTAGAAAATACCGTAGAAAGAATTACAAGTGATTTTTGACTTATTTGCAGAAATATGAAAAATGTCATTAAACTTAGTGAACAGGAGCTTAATACTAGCTTTAAAACATCATGGCACGATCAATATAGAGATAGTGCATGGATATTTGTTGGTGGTTTGCCTTATGATCTAACGGAAGGAGATCTAATTACTGTTTTCTCTCAGTAAGAATTTTTTTTATTGTATTGTGGAATATGATTACTAAATTGGACAGATTAGTTCCCACATACCAAGAAAACATTTTATAAAATTAAGTATCTTAATTTGTATATTTTGCTAAAATTTGAAAATGAATGCTGTTCAGATATTTGTAATTGAACAAAAAACGCTTTGAAACCATCGAATTCAACCAAATTACATTCATCTTGATTTTGTTAAGCATCTTATTTTGAAAAGAGTTTTGCTAGTTGCAAAATGAATGCAAAAATTTGTGAAGAAATTACACTTTCGGAAAAATTAAAAAGAATGTATTTTCATTTGTTACACTTATTTTTCTGTCAGCACAGTATAGATATTGATAGTAGCTCCCACAGTATGTATTATAAAATAAGCTAATCATAAATAGAGTTTAAATAATTTTACAGATACGGTGAAATAGTGAACATAAATTTGGTTCGGGATAAAGATTCAGGAAAGTCGAGAGGATTTTGCTTCATATGTTATGAAGATCAGAGATCTACTGTCCTAGTAGTTGATAATTTCAATGGAATAAAGGTATTTGATTACAACCAAGCCATGGATTTATTAATGTTTTTGACTATTTAATTATAGAAAAAACATGTTTTCTGTAATGTAATTTTCAGAATTTTGTGTAATTTAATATACTTTTTATCAATGTTTTTAAATGACCCTTCTTGAATTTTATTACCAATTAAATGATGATAAACTGTGGTCTGTAAAATTACGTTTAGCTTTTAGGACGTACCCTGAGGGTAGATCATGTTAATGATTATAAAATGCCTAAAGATGGAAAGAAGACAGACGAGGAAACAAAGCGATTATATCAAGAGGGGTGTGCTCCAAAAGCTGAACCAGTACAAAAACAAGAAGTGAAGCCTTTTGTAATGGAACCTCAAGACTTACGAGAGACTTTGGTAGATCAAATTTCTGGAGAAATAAAATTACCCATGAGGCTGCCTATTTATACAGTGAAAGATGAAGCATCTAGTGTTGTATCGGAAATAGAGCCGGTAAATATAATGTTTATTATTTATGTTATATTTAAATAGATTTTCTGATATGAATTATAAAAAAGGTACTCGTTCTATTTTATTTACTTAAATGTTACATGTATTAAGTATATAATTTACAAAAACGTTTCCATTTATATACATAGAACTACAGTCGAATTTCCCTATGTCGAATCTCCATAGTTCACCGAAAAAATTCGAGATATAGAAAATTCAACATGCGTTTATTTCAGTAAATACATGACTACACTATATGAAACCAACAAACTTTGTATGTCTGTATAAACATAAATAACATGTCTAATACACATAATATACACAAAAAAAAGCAAATACTGAATAGGAAACATTATATCTTAAAAATTCTGTGATTTTTGACGAAAAGATTTATTATCGACAAAGTTCTCTAAAGTTGTTATTGCTCGATACATTTATTGCGCGACATATTTTATCCGTAACAGTGTCTTTAAAACACAAATATTCACTACAGTTGCTTAAAAATTGCCGCATTTCTTCGTTTGAAGGTGGAATTGACACTATCAGAGTTGTGTCATTATTAGGTAAGACATCTGCATCTTTGCTACTGCAGCGATTAGAAGAAAGAATGGGTACGGGTACTGCACTTTAAAATTTCTATAATTTACAGCTTAAATTTCTATAATTTACAGCTTGTTTATTAGGGGGATTTTAGAAACAGGGTTTCTGGAAAAATTACCTAAGCTATAAGGCGATTGTCAATACCTACTGCAATTATGAATTGTTAGGGTGACTTCCATTTTAAAGTATCTTACCCAACCACAAAAATATGCAATATAAAAATTAGATTTAAGGAAGTTCATTGGCTTCAAAACTCCCTAATTTTACTTTGAGTTATTGAAAAACTCGACTTTAGAGAAATCCGAGATATAGAAACAATATTTTAGGTAAAATGCGATTTTGCCGCAGAAATTTCTTTAAAAATTCAATATATAGAGAACTTATAGAAAGAAGTTCAACTGTATCTTTAAAATGAATCACATCAAATGAATGGCAACAGACATAACATTGATTAAATGGAAGAAAACAAATGTTTATGAGCCATATTTTATAATTTTTTGTTTTTCAAATTATCAGAGCCACCAAAAAAACTAAATTCCGTTTTTAAAAAAAATTTTCGTTTTTATTATTGTAATTAAATCTTAAAAACCGTATTTGAAGGAAATTGTAGGCTCTATAAATGGGGTGTATTTTTTGTGTCATAATTTTCGAGATACAATACAAACTGGCATTTTTTAAATGAAACCCTTGTTAAAATTTGGCTCCAGTTTTCCATTTTCAGTGTATTTGCATCGACATTTTTATGTTCACAGCCTTATATTTAATACATGCGTTTTCAATGTAGGATATAATGATAATATTACTTGCAAAAAAAAAAGTAATAGTACTTGTGTTGCTGTGGAACAAGGGATAAAGTGTTTTAAAAATTTTAATGCCAAGCGTACTACACCAAAAAAATATAAAGCCGATGTCCCACTGTAAAAATTTGTATAAAAACTTTTGTAATAGTTATTTATGATATAAGTGCTAAAAGTGACATTTTATTTTGTGAGAAGCGAAGTTTGGGACACGACGCCGAACAAAATAAAATCACTTTTAGCACATATATGATACACTATTTTTTCTGCAAACACCATTAAAAGTACAAATCAATGCATTTCTTACGTTATTAAATTTCTAAAATATCATTTTGAAATCCAAATTATCCATGAAGTTTATTGTTGCTAAGGTAATAAAAATTCGATCGTTTGTTGACAAGTAACTTCAAATCTCGTGACAGCGCCGAAGAAAATTTTTTGTTTGGAAGTAAAACACTATCCACTTCATATTACTTATTCTAACTGCAGTTTCTCTAATTGTAGGTACATTTAATTAAGTAAATAAATATTCCTTTGATTTAAATTTTCTTAATTTTTTTATAATATCGCACCAGTGTTAATAGTAAATGACGTCATTTACTTTTAGCACTAGTGCAGCATGATAAATCAAGGTATTTTAAGAAAAAAAGGTTCTCTTAATAAACTTCGATAAAACGCACCGTTTTAGAGTAAATTCAATTTTAATCTAATAATCAGTTAAAAAATTACTGACAAAAAAGTTAGAGGTAAATTTACCCTTCGCACTACTCGCTAGAGACACCCCTGGATAAGTTATTTGAATTATTTTAATTTTATCTGATAAAATATGACAAAGATATTATCTATACCAAATTTTATCATTTTATCACTTATGGTTTCTGAGATATTAAATTAAAATCATCTTTAGAAGCTGACAGTTGAGGGGCTGTATCTCCCTTAATATACACTTTTTCAAAAAATTTTATTGATGATTTTCGTCTTTATTTTTCTTGTTTTATATGCTCTCAAACGTTGATTAACTATTATAGAAACACGTTGTATATTACTGAAAAGAAATATGTTGGCTATTAGCTGCCAAATTTTGATATGGTTTTCATATAAAAAATGTGGAAGTTTCCGTTTTTCAATTATAACAATTTTTTGACAAAGAAAGCATTACTAAATCTGTCACAATGAGAAATACTCTTAAACTGGATTTAATATGAATGATAAACAATAAATAATAATAATCATCCTTTGTCAATTATTTACAAGTTGTATAATACCTGTACATACTAGATACTAGTGGAAATCTGAAACTGAATTTTTTGCTTTTTTTCATATACAATAGAGAAATTTTATTTTAATGTAGGTAAATGAAGATTAGAAATGGAAAGAAAACAAGGAAACGATCTGTGAAACCAAGATAAATACCTTGGTTATCCCATGTAACAATAAGTTTTTTTTTCAGTTGTATCTAAAAAAGTATGCTTATTTTCATAAAACAAAAACGAATGAATATTTGTATTTCAGGTGAAAATTAAGAAAGAAAAGAAAAACAAAAAAGACAAAAAGCACAAAAAGAAGAAAAGTAAAAGCCATAAGAAACGAAAATCCGAATCATCAGAGTCAGACAGCAGCTCAGATGACAGTACCGTGGAAGATAAACACCGAAAAGAAAAATCACACAAAAGAAAGTTGGAAGATAGACGTAGTTACGATAAAGATAATAAGAAACGCAAATAATTGTATTTAGATTTTTAATAAACTACTCGTACAAATTCATTGACACCAAATTTTTTTATTTATATTTACATCATATTCTATTTTATTAGTGCTATTATTCGATGTTTCTGAACGTTCACTATTTTTATCATCATCATTTGTACTAGATTGTATTTTTTCAGTTTGTATATTCTCAAACAACTTACGTTTATGCACTAACAATTCTGACATGTTTTTAAGTTTACGATTTTGTAACCAGTATAAATTAAAATTTGAAGGACCTGGATGTAGAATTTTTGCACTCCCTACACATTCATTATCCTTGTAAAATACAGCAAATTGTCCAGGAGTTAATGATCGTCTTTGGGTTTTTAAAAGTACAATAAGGCCTTTATGTGTTTCACATATCTGACAGCCAATAAAGTTCTCAACATGCTGAAATTTAAAATCACATTCGTATATATCCCCATTAGCCAATTCTGCAGGGCGGGAATGAATCCAATGGGGTTTGGATGTATAAAGTGATTCACTGAACAGTGCTGGATGATGTGTTCCTTCTGCCTAAAATAATATTTTGGATATTATTTATTATAATGCTTTTGTTGCTGTATTCAGTTTTGAAAAGTCTTTCATTGCTTTAAGAATCAAAATAACCATACTAGTAAAATACAGCAGAAATTTGGCTTCATATAATGTTTCAATTAGAAAAAAATATGTACACAATTTCAAAAATTAAGCATTGCAAATTAAGGCCAATATCCAATATCATACCAGATATAGGAATTGCAATCAAATAGTTGAAGTACAGAGCAAAAACTATATTTCAAAATAATTATGGCCTTGCATGGTACAAAACTTTTTAACACCACTGAACGTTGTGTTGATTTAAATTTAAGAGGCACGACTTCACTATATAAAGTTTAACCTGTAAATATTAGCTCCCCTAATTACTTTACAACCAGATAGGGTATAGATATTTGTTCAGCATTAAATACTGCTTCTAATAAATGCCTTACTTTTTCAAATACCTACTGTAATTATGTTCCATAACATAAAGCAAAAAAATGTTCAAAAATTCTTAGCAAAAAACATGTTTGAGCTGTCAACGTCATGGGTAGCCACTATTTTGTTACGTAATTTAAACAGCTTTGTTTAGTCTTATAGGCGATTCAAGCTAAGCAATACGCCCTCTGGCGGAATTGTGATGAACTCCTGAAACACAGGCGCTAGTGACAATTCCAATATAATCATTTGATTTTAATAAATTATTGTAAGCTACATTCGTGTATTATAAAATATATTTAAGCAACTAAAACGTCAATACTTGAAGAATGGAGTTTCTCCCAAAGAAGGAAAGCAATGACAAAACGGTTTGCTTGTTTAATTGCGATTCTAAAAGCAAAAGGTGCCGTAACCTAGCTTTTCATTATTTTCCAAAAGCGGGAGCTAGAAATGTTACAGTAGTGAACATATTTGGCCTAACTGAAATAATTGACTTCAGGATCTTTTAACCATTCGGGATAGAATCATTCAGACTTTCATTAAGTTGAAAAATAACTCGTCGTATGTTGTTTTAAGCATATTGTTTGGTGGTTTATCTTCACAAACGTGTAAAACCATATTTTATACTATGTTGAATGTCCTGTACGTAGTACTTAGTCCTACAATTTATTTTCCTACGCGTG
>JABXWE010015613.1:0-28490 GCA_014611495.1 Limonius californicus
TCCATCATTGAAAAAACGTCACGTTCGTCTTTGAATTCACACGCGCGATTGCGCGAAACAAAACACTACGGTCGAAAGTCAAACGTTGACTTTAAATGGGGAACGCTTCGCTCGGTGCCCCATTGGCCTGGTATATCGCGTATAGCGAAGATAACCGATAGCCAACCGAATCACCTCTGCATGGGGAACAAATCAGAGCGTGCCCCGGAAAATAGTTTTGAGCGTGTTAGCCGCGCTTTTGGTGCGGAAGGAAAATTTGATACCATCGTTAAAATAATGAAATTAAAATAATGCACTGAATTACATGCGAATTTCTTTCTGTGTTTATCTTGGTGGTTGGGTGGGCACGTGCCCTTGTGCCCTTTAGTACAAGCCGCCACTGTTAAAACGAATCAAAACGTATTTGAGGAATTCAACTTCCCAGGTTTGCTTTATAAAAATCATGTATACCAAAAATCTAATCATACTCTTCGATTTCTCTGTTTTAGAATCGACTTAACGGTTTAGCAATGTTGGCGATACACCGGGAAATACTAGTTGAAGTAGATGAAATATTTGACGAACTGACCAAAAAACCAGGGAGATTTTGTTTTGTAATGCTTTTTGTTGAATAAAGACTAGTATTCTAAAAATATAGTTTTTTATTCAGTATTCTTTAATATTTGTATTTTTTCCATACAATCTATAAAAAACGTAAATAAACAGTTACTATAAGTAAGTATATGTTGAAAGCCAAGCCCGCGGGTTTTCTTTTATTATTGTATATCTCTCCCCAAGGGCCAACTCTGGCTACGCCACTGAAAAGTGTATTAAAAACGACGAAGAAAACTTGTGGCATACAATATTTCATAAATAAATTTCCCGTTCGTACACTTCAAAAATCCGTTTTGTTTAAATTTGTAACTTATGACAATAAATTATTATATAGAACACAAAATAATCAGTCCTTTTTGATGGTCCCTGTATAATTATATGGTGTATGCACGTGTTATTCTTTGTCTGAGGCAAATTTTAGAAAAACCTTGTGTTTAATAAAAAAATTGTTACTGCACTTTTGCTTCATGCGTTGAGTTTATACGTTATTGCGAACCTATCTTAAAAATGCTTTTACGAAAGTTGAAAATGTGTAGAATAAGACGTGTTCTCCTCAACCTTGTACATTTTTAATGCAGGCAACCCATTCAACAGCTGCGTTCTCAAGGAAGTTTCTCCCCGGTATACGCTGGTGACGTCACACTATGTTTACAGTAACGTACAACCTGTTTTGCGCCATTACCGAGACTGAAAACACCTGCCCAGGTAAGTGGAACATAAATCCCGTTTTAATCTGCAGAGTACGAAAGAAATTATTTGGGAAAACTCGCATTCGCCTCCAAATGTAGGATAGCCCTACCGTAAGTAGAAGGAATTAAAATTAATTGAAACCTATTTGGAGTTATTGTGCCTGAGTCACCTAGCCAGTATTTACTCCACCACACCCACTATTAAATGGACATTTGTTGCAGGTAAAACTTCAAAGTGTCCATTGACTGAACAGTGATGTGCGAAAGGATCAACAGTGGAAATGTCTGCTTCGCTTTTTCAAAATAGAGACGCCTATTTGCAAAACACCTACTTTCAAACGCACAAACGAGAATACGGAGACTTCACACCCTTTTATGTTACTGTGACCATTTGTACGCTATTGTTTGCTTTTATTATCATTTTGAATATTGTTCTTGGGTGCTGCACGAGGTACTCGAACTATTGGGCCGATCGACATACAGGTATGTTTTATTTAGTTTTCAGTTTTAAAATATTCGGCATGCTGCACTGTTTTATTAGAAACAAATTTGCACAATTTTTTTGTAGTACAATAAACACCACAATGATTTGAAACCATGACTTATTATCTTTGCCAAACATGAATATTTTGCACAGGGAATTTATTCTTCTAATTATTTCAATAAATTAAAGTTTCTACTTTTGAAAGTATGTTGTGGAGAAAAAAGAATTGCTGAAAAGGTTTTATTTTATGAGTTGTTTGCTTCACATTTTTTTTTCTGTTCTTTGTGCATTATTTTATAACATTGAATTAAATTTAAACTCATTGCCTGTTTGTCATTAATATTGGCATCAATTACTTTTGTTTTAAACGATTTTGTCAAGTTCTTTAATGTAGAATTCTTGAAATTACCACAATAACTTAAATTATCAGTGCTGTAATCAGTTTCTTTATATAAAAATGAAGGATACAATGACTCGATAATCCTTATATTACACATAGAAACTGCCCGTTATAGCAGGTAGATACGCCACAGGGATCTCTGGAAGGGTAAGAAAAATAAGGTTGGTTAAATGGCACAAAGCAAACCTATTTAATTTTCCCAAATATGAGTGAAAAAACTTCATTTGAAACCCAATAGCTGACTTACGATTGCAAATACAAACTAAAAATGAAAGAACAAGTTATAGATATTTTTTAGAAGTAGGCATTTGTGACAAATATTTTTGTTTTTGGCATTTGTTTTGTTGGAGAGACACGACACAATCTTCAAATATGCAACTTCAAACGTAATTGTAACAAAATAATTTATAATTTTGGCAGCTGCCAATTTGTTTCCTAACCTCAGTCTGGTAAATTTTTGTATGTGTCATGGATAGCAACCATTCATTTGTTTATTTCAAGTAACACCGTCTGCAGTGCAAAACCGCATCCTAGATCTCGCCCAATCAAAACAAACAACACAGTCAACACATACTTGACTTACGAGTTTGTTATTAAATATTTTATGGAAAATAAGTGTGCCAGTGAATCTATCATTGAAAAGAAAAAACTAAACTTTCTATTGATTCGAAATTTTGATACGGGTTCCATTGAAAAAAATATATGTTGACATTATATAGCAAAAATTATGAAACAGAAAATACATATATTTAGAACCCAAAAGCCCTTATAAATTCGTTTTTTAAGTGTTGAAATTATATGAAACCACAAAAAATATGCTGTTTTGCATCTATCATTTTCTGATTTGTTGATTATAACAAATAGGTCCAGCAGCGACTGGCTGTATTTGTTAGGTCAACTTAGAGGCCCTCTGTAAACTCTGACACCCAAATAAATGAGTAAATAGAGACCATTTAAGTGTACAAAATCTTGAAAAAAGTCCCTACCACCACAATATTTAGAACGCTTAAACTCTATTTGTTGAGCATTGAGCTAGAACGTCAACAAACGCACGTGTTTGACTCACCCGAGCGCGCGCGCTGTGATTGGTCTACGCTAGACAACGCTAATTCCTCATTACTTAAGGAGTAATTGACGTTCAAAACCTTTACTTTGCACTCGTAATTACCGGGATATGTTTGTATGCTTTTTGAACAGTGCTTATCGGTTTTCGGAGCGTTTGTATAGTGCCTGGTGCTTATTTTCCTAAAATGGAGCAAGTTGTTCCAGTAGGGGGCGTCCTACTACTTTAAATGAAAAACAAATGTACAATTTGTTGCTAAAACAGTGGGTGTTAGTGTTGCAACAGTAAAAAGAATTTTAAAGGAGTTTCGGGATTCTAAAACTTTGTCTTCTCTCCAAAATCTCCCGGAGTTAGAAAATCACTTCTAGATGAAATTGATGACGCTGTTCTCTTTCCAATTCTTCTAAAAAAGAATTCTGACGGCGCGAACGTTAATTTATAAACGCAAGGAATATTACGTAAATACACATCCGGTAAATCAACGCACCTGTCAAGCGTTTGTTTACGTTCTACCTCAATGCTCAACAAATAGAGTTTAAATACGTATTTTGGCGTCTTTAACAGTAATTGGCGGTGCCTATTTAAACTTTTGTTTGTTAATAGATCAGCATTTGATTTTCATGTATAAATGCCAAAGTTACTTTCGACTGAGTTCCTCCTGCAGATGGCAACTTAATTGTCAAAATACCTATTTGAGTGTTCTAAATATTGTCGTGGTAAGGTGTTTGCTCAAGGTTTTGTGTAGGTTACCTACGTATTGTTTCAAAAAACTAAAGGGTCACTAAATAGGCTTGGTAAATGTGCGTATTTTTTTCCCATTTCACCAAACTTGTATCTCTTACAATTTCCAAGGCCCCAATACTACTAAATTAAAGATTCCCCATATTAGTGCTGTAAGGTTTTCACATAAACAAAATAAATAGTTTCATTTTTCTTAAACAGGAAATCGGTGGATCATATCCCTGTGGACAGCAACCCCACACAAACAACCAGCCTTGGATTACACTGAGCTAGAATACGTCCATATTCCACAACAGCCTCGTCCTCAAACAGAATACGTCCATATTCCACAACAGTCTCCTCCTCAAACAGAATACGTATCGCAGCCATCAGCTCCTCCACCATACGTGTTTCCAGAGCCCCCAGCACAACTGCAGTATTCGAAATCAGCGGAGGTTCTTGAATTACAGCAGACCAAGAGGGAGAGTGCTATTTAGGCAGTTGCATTTGATTGTTCATTATTAAATATTAACAGAAAGTACAAAATGTTTCACATTTACTGGCCCGCCTGTGTGTTTGTAACACTGTTTTTGGTGGTGGGTGTTATAATCATAATGCTGAGATTTGGCCCGCGCATTTGTAAAACCCGCCATCACACTTTGCCTGATGAAACTGAGTGGAGGCACAAAACCTACGAGCAACCCGCGGGATACGAATTTTAAATACCAAATATCAATTGCAATCAGAATGTTAATTTATTTGCATTGATTGAGTTATGAATCTGTGTTTTAGGGTTTGTTTCTGTCAGTGTCTTCCTTTATGTATGTTATTTACCGTAAATCTTTTTTTTTTTTATGAATCTCCGCCTTTTAATATATATTTTTTCTGTAAATCTCTTTACCATGAATCTCTTTTTAACTCCATAGAAATTTGTATGATTATCACTGTAATATGGTTTAATATCTGTTGTTAAATTTCTTTTTCGTGTTATTGAATTTCAAACTGAAAAATATCTTAACATTCTGAAAAAGTTCAATAGCTGTCTCTTAGATTTTAGTGCCTTAATATATAAGATTAGTGTGTAATGAAGTATTTCTGGAATTAGTATTATGCTTATATACAGCTTAATAAGCACCGTCATAACTTACCTATGTTATCTTTGTTATATGTTTTTTTTAATATACTAGAAGTTCTGCTAGTAGGTTACAAAATGTGCATCAAAATCTTGAAAACATATCATTACGGCTTAATTTCTGTAATGATACTGCAAAAGCTGTCTGGGTTTGCCACAATTTATTAATAATTTGCTAGACGGATACTGCATTTACTTATAATCTGCTATTAGCAGTAGATATAAATATATCAGAAAGCATGATATCTCCATGTATCTAAAATTATGACATTAATGTGCTTTAAAAGCAACTTATATTATGGTCTGTACTGTTAATTCTTAATGAAAGTTTTTCTAATGGTACCGTTAAGTCCGTCCATTTTTATATTTTACACTTTAACAATGTATCTGTATTTTACACTTTTTTAAATAAACATACAAAATACTGTATAGTTTTTTTAAACAAATATAAGTAAAAATTCCAAAAAATATGTATGTGTGAGGGGTCGAAATATAGTACGAGCAAAAAGTAAATCCACCAGGAGGTGTTTGTACCAACACTGATCTAGGGGTGAAAATCCTGAGTACTTACTAAAAGGCAAGGAGCAAGATTTAAGCCTGCAAAATAGTATTCATAAGAAAAGTGGCAGGAGTTGGTAGGAGCAGGTACAATAAAACAAATCAAAGATGAAAAGATAGTCAAATACACGCCAGAAGAACTGAAGCGACTAGTAAGTACAATAAAAGGAAAGGATTGATAACGGACATAACTTACTATCATCGCTACCCAGCAGGGATTTTAAGCCTGTCTAAAGGGGTATTCTACAAAATTTCAAAGATTCTGGAACATGACAATTCTTACACTTAACTTATACATTTCACATTGTTGCAAATAATGAACCGTTCATTCTAATATTTTTTATTTGCTACTTCAGAATTACAACACGCACGTAATTCGAACAAACGTCAAACGAACAAGAAAATTACTTATCTCTGACGCAGTTTCGTTTTTACTACTGCGTGCGTCACGACTGTTCCTCTGTAAACAATTTTTTTCCTGCAATTCTGTTAAACAATTAGAAGTATGACGCAAATGCAGTTACAATGTGGTGAAAAGTGAAAAGTTTAATTCGAATGAATATACAAACTGAAAAGTTTTGTGTACAACTTTTCTATTTTGTTTATACAGTTTAGAATATAAATGTTTGTTGACTGATACGTAACATAATTGTAAACGCTAGTGCATGTACATGTTACGATTTCTCAAATACAAAAACAATTCTGAGTGACCATTACATAATCATACTTATAAATCAGTAAAATATTAGTGCAGGTGTGGTGATGTTGGAGTATATTGGGCAAACTAATCGTAATATTGAAATTAGATTTAAAGAACATGTAGCTCATTTCAAAAATCATAGGTTTGATAAATCAAGTGTAGCCAACATATTTACGAGACAGGACGCGGTATAAAATTAGCAAATCTAAGATTGCTAAGCAAGTGCTTTCAACAAAAGAATTGAATTGCTATGGAAGAATACACACTTTGAAAAACAGGGGGTTATGAAGAACTTATTTCCAGAGATATTACTCAGCCAAGTTACTTTAGTTAGTTCAAGTTTCTACTGAAGACGACAGCTTACATTGACTTCAATTGTTGACTTTGTGAAGGACTTATCTCCAGAGATATTCCGCAGCCAAGTTACTTTAGTTAGTTCAACTTCCTACTTATTGCTTACAGCTCTTGTAATTATAACCTTTTTGGTAATAGTAAGAGCTTTAAAATTGGTATTTTGCTTCACAAAGGATAAGTTTTAAGGTATACCGTGTGCTGACTTTGAATCCGCTCCATAGGGAAAATACATACGTTTGTGGAATTCTTCAATTTCCTGCTCCCCAAGTTGAAAAACGCGCCCAAAACAAGGTGTACGCAGAAGGAATGTTAATTTTACAAAGATTACATCTACTTTTTATTTCTAGAATATCAAATTAAGTGATTAAATTAAAAAATTTTGAAATAATTTATAGAATCGGTGTAGTAATAGTACCAAATCCGACGTGCGAATCCCGCCGGCGCGGCGTGGCTTAGTGGTTACATATATGCTTAGTAACGCGAACTCCAGGAGTTCGAATCCGCTCTTCAGCTTTATCTTTTTTTATTATTTTTGTTAGGATAAATGTTTTATTTTTGTAATTGCAATATTGTGATATTATTTTCTAAATACACAATATTATTGAATGTAGTAGATAAATTACACCAAAAACGCTTGCTCAAGTGGGAAGACAGTTTTCTAATCGTTTGGGTTACTTTTTGAATGCAGATGGCAGTTCATTCGGGAAAAATCTGAAAGTGCGCCTTCTGTCGGAAAAGAAGTAAAGCCGTAGGTCCCATGCCACTACGATGTGTGACACGTTAAAAATCACTACTGGAGTTGGAATTACCCCAGATAGGCAAAATTCTTAGTTAGGGTGTACAATAGGCCAAATGTGGCCTAAGTGCATAGAGATGCTTGAAAAGCCGCGTCCTAGATCTCGCTCTTTCAAACGATAACGAAGACCTGGGTAACTGCAGTTGAAGACGTCGGTGTCTAGGGGTCTGTTGTTATATACCTGCAATCTCGGGATCGGCCTAGATAATCTATTGTACTGCGTCGTGTAAGAATTAAAGCAAGGATGGTTTAATACATATATTGGATGAATTAAACAATATAGGGTTTCACATTAACAGGTATAATGCAATAACATTAAAATTACACGGTAGCAAATACAGTAGCAAAACGGAAGCAAAACGGTAGCAAAATACGGTAGCAAAATACGGTAGCAAATACAGTAGCAAATTCGATAGCAATACAGTAGCAAATACGGTACCAATGTAGTAGCAAATACGGTAGCAAACGGTAGCAAATATGATAGCAATACGATAGCAAATACGGTAGCAATACAGTACCTCTGCGGGAGTCAGTACGGTATCTGGTACGGTCTCAGAGCGAGAGATAAACCGTTGTCGGTGATAACGGTTCGAGGAGTTCCAAATCGGGTGAGGATTTCCTCGAATAGGGCTCTGCTGACAGCTTGCGCGGACGCCTTACAGATGGCTCTGCACTGCACCCACTTAGTGAACCGGCCTTGAAATACTGCCAGGTAGCAGTTCCCTTTCGAAGACCTCGGTAATGGTCCTACCAAATCGGTGCTGACGGTATCCCACGGCTGGCGGTTGGCGGAAGGTTGCATATGTCCAGGTGGCCGCTGCTGCAAAATTTTATAGCGTTGGCAGGTTATACACCTCTTCACATACTTCACACTTCGCGGAACATCCCTGGCCAGTAATACTGCTTGGCTACCCGGGCGATGGTCTTGGCTATCCCCATATGTCCGGCGGTTGGGACGTCGGGGTTCTCTGGTAGTACCCTTGGGCGTAGTGGAGTCGGTACGCACAACTTCCAAGGATCGGTGAATTCGTCGTCCTTCAGGCTGTTGTCGTAGAAATGTCGGTACAGCTTGTCGCTTCGGATAGTGTAATCGGGGAAGTTGTCAGGTTATCGGGTGACTTCTTCATACTTGTGCTTATACCAAGCGCACTCCGGCACGTCGATAGCACACAGTACATGGTCGGTAGCCGCTTCTGCATTTGGCAACGGTTCACGGGATAACGCGTCTGCGATACGGTTAAGTACCTACTCCCTTCCGGTATTTGATCTCGAAGTCGTATTGTTGAAGGAAAATACTCCAGCGGGCTAACCTTCCTGCTGGGCTCTTAATAGAATGAAGCCACCGGAGAGACTGGTAGTCGGATATCACGGTGAACCGGTAGCCTTCCAGGTACGGTCGCATCTTCTCGATTCCCCAGACGATGGCCAAACATTCCTTCTCGGTAACGGAATAGTTCTTCTCGGCTGGAGACCACGTACGGCTGGCATACGCGATGATCTGATCACCGCTGGCGGTATTCTGGGTAAGCGCGGCTTCTAGGCCGTGTCCGGAAGCGTCGGTTTGTAGGACGAACGGTCTGGTGAAATCTGTGCAAGCAAGGACTGGAGCTTCGGTGAGACTGGTCTTCAATTTATTGAAGGCTTCTTCTTGGACTATCTTGGAGCTATCCCCAGAAAGCGTCTCAAACTTCGAACGTTTTTGGGAGCCGGTATATTTTGCACAGCTTCCACTTTCTCCGGGTCGGTGTGTATCCCTTCCTCGCTGACAATGTGTCCCAGGTACTTTAGAGACTTACGGCAGGTCTCGCACTTCTCTGGGTTGAGCTTGAGGTTCGCTGCCCGCAGACGGTGGAATACTTCTCGCAAGTTGTCCAGGTGTTCCTCAAAACTCTTTCCCAAGACGATGATGTCGTCTAGGTAGGCGAATGCCTTCGGTTCCATCTCGGGTCCGATGATGGTGTCCAAAGACGCTGGAACGTAGATCCTGCTGAGTGTAACCCGAACGGCATCACACGGAACTGAAACAAACCCTTACCTCCAACGGTAAACGCTGTTATCGGCTTGCTGTCTTCGGTCAGCGGTATCTGCCAGTAACCCTGTTTGAGGTCAATGCTGGAAATATAACGAGATTGCCTCAATTTGTCCAAGATGGCGTTGATAAACGGGAGCGGATAGGCGTCTTTGACCAACATCTCGTTGATCTTTCGGAAGTCGATGCAGAACCGCGGCTTTCCATCCTTCTGCTGGACCATAACTATGGGGGAACTCCATGGGCTGTTGGACGGTTTGATTATCCCCTCCTCGAGCATTCGGTCAACTTCGGTGTTGATGATCTCTTGCATTCGGGGATTCTGGGGTCGGTATCGCTGCTTAATCGGTGTCTGGTGGGTCAAACGAATTTGATGTGCTACCCGCTGCGTAGGACCCTTAATACCTTCGATGAGGGGTAACTCGGTGTCTAGGAATTCGGAGAGCCGGCGCTCTTCTTGATTGGTGAGGGCGGTCAATAAAGTAGATACTTCTTGAATCATTCCCACGGTCACGGTACTGTTCGTCTTTATGGCCTAGAGAATCCATTGTACTGAGTCGTGTAAGAATTAAAGCAAAGATGGTTTAATACATATATTGGATGAATTAAACAATACAGGGTTTCACATTAAGAGGTATAATGCAATAACATTAAGATTAGACGGTAGCAAATATAGTAGCAAAACGGAAGCAAAACGGTAGCAAAATACGGTAGCTAATACAGTAGGAAATTCGGTAGCAATACAGTAGTAAATACGGTAGCAAATACGGTAGCAATACAGTAGCAAATACGATAGCAAATAGGTAGCAAGTACGGTAGCAATACAGTTCCTCTGCGGGAGTCAGTACAGTATCTGGTACGGTCTCACAGCGAGAGATAAAGGAGACGGTATATCTCGGCACAATTCGGGTACACACCCCGGTAGTGAACGGACAAGAATCACGGTACTCTTTCTCTGGATAAAGGGATGTTGCATGGATGGAAGACACTGCCTCAGGACACACGCAGCGACGAAGCTTCCGAAGAAGGGTTACTTGCGTCAGGACACACGCAGCCGCAAGGGGAGAGAAGGGACAGAAAACACCGCCTCAGGACACACGCGCCGACGGTGCTTCTGAAGGAGGGTTACTTGCGTCAGGACACACGCAGCCGCAAGTGGAGACAAGGATGAAAGACAACAACTCAGGACACACGCAGCGATGTTGCTTCCGGGGTTTCGGGTAAGTTAGAGAGAGAGAGAGTGGTACAAGGGGAGAAAGAGAACGGAGAATTAAAATATGAACGGTAAAGCAATAGTGCCAAGATAAAACAATTCCTCACCTCGACACTGCTTGCGTGGGTAGGCTGTACCTTGGCTTTGGAGTGGTTCCTGGGTCGCTGGTACTGGATGATTCTTCCTCGCTGGTTGGCTGGAGCTTCTCGAAATGGACCGGAGGGAAGACTGTCCTTTTAATGCTCGAGAGCTTGTATTTATACCCGCCCGGTAACTGTTGCTACAATATTCGGTTTAAATTGCGCATTCTAGCTAGGAGTAGAGTGTACGCGGCTACCCCACCAACTTTACGTCGTAGATGAGGTTATCTGATCTCCACGCGTAAATGCATTTCGAATAAACCAAATTTACAATATTCGGACATATAAATAAATGCTAATTGTTCAAACACACACGTACTTGGTAATTAAACATTCCTCTAATAACGGTATTAAACTAAAACGGTCTCAGATAATAATAACAAAACAAACTAGAACTTCTAAATGTTGCTACACGGAACATAATAAATAAATTACCTTGTTCGGTCTTAAATTCAAAATATAAATGAAACGGTACATAATAATATTTACATAAATCGGTAAACACTTTTAAAATGAAAATAATACGGGGTGCATTCGGAAAGACATCGGTCGGTACACAGTAAAATTATCCAAAAATCAAACTAATAAACTTCTAAACGGTAAACGGCATGTAAACAAATTAAACGGAGTCCTAAATCTCAAAATAATAACACAAAAATAGTAACGCTTCGTTACAACTTCTATTTTTTTAATTTCTTATTTATCGGATAATTTTTGTTTTGAACGGTAGGTACATTTTTGGCACTACATTTTGAAACACCGTGTATATGTTACATACAGAGTGAATTAAAAATGGCGGATAATATTTACATCATGCGCTTCTACGTTCAAAACCCAGTAAAAAACTCTAGCACCAATTTGGTATTAGACGAAGAGTTTTTTAATCATTCGCAATTGAAAGTTTTTTAATTTGGCAACGCTGCCAAACTTAAACGTAAGCGGATGCATGCATTTAATTACCCTTGATAATACATTGTAATTCCAAAAATAAATAAAGGATGTACCGACGTCATTAAAATTACTCTCTTTTGAAACATTTACAAATTTCAAAAATGACATTAATGACACTGCGTTTGTCATACATGCAGCTATCTATTTAATTTTAATATTAAATATCCAAAAATTACTCCAGCTTATAATGCATTGTTGCAACGGCTTCCAAAATTACAAACAGCAAAGATTTTCTAAAGTTAAAGACTAAATTATAAGTAAACTGATTACCAAAATGGTAAAATTTATATTTGATTACTTATTTTGCTTGCTGGACTATCGGTTTTTAATACTATTTAAATGTATTTTTCAACGACAGTCGAAATAAATTAGAAAGTTTGGTCACTAATGACTCCATAGTTAAGGGTTAACACTAAATTGGTACTAAAGTTTTTTTGTTTGGTTATCAACGTAGAATCGCGTGATGTAAATATTAAAAGCCATTTTTAACACACTCTGTATACATACATATACAGGGTGTTTTCTAAGTAATCTAAAATAATTAAAGAGGTGATTCTACAATCAATTTTATGGAGAAAAGTTCATATGAACAGGGTTTTAGTTTTCAAGATACAAGGTGTTGAAAATTTCAATTTATTTGAAATTATATTTAATATATTGGACAACATGTGAGATATTGATTTGAAATTTAGTACACATATGTCTTTTGCCAATAACAGCTGTGCTAGAATACCTCGACGGAAAATGATGTACATGATGGTTTGTTTTTAAGGTTCATGAAGATGTCTTGCCTTTATTCGCTCCCTCTTAAACTACGAGTATTTGTGATGATACGCTACTACTGTACCTAATCAGTTTCTTCAAACTGCTTGAAATTACCGGGAAATTTTTTACTTCTTGCAGTTTTGTAATAACTCCATTCGTTTGTGAGTAATTCGAATGGAAGTAAATCCATGTAAATAGTCATTAGTACTATTGAATACAGCAATTTTGTAACTTGCAATCAACTTCCACGCCATTTACACATTTTAGTTTTCTAAGCTAAACAATAATACCAGTAATTACATCAGACCAATCATTCAAAGCGGCATGAAGATCAACAGGGATTGTTATTGCCGGAATCGTTAAATGTGCACTTAAAAATAAACTTTTTGCCCCCTGGATCTAGGAATTTTTGTAAATGCAATACTGTTACCTATCTTAAGCCCTATTTGGGAGTTTCTCGTAAAACGAATTACGTTAATATAAATGCCCAAAAATGTCTTAAATGTTTAAGACAAATAAAAACATAAAAAAATTAAAAAAATATCTACAAGAAATTAAAATTATAAATCTTGAATGCATCTTTGGATCTTTTATTGTTTAATAAAAAATATACGGTCTAGTAGGATTTAGATACAGATACAAGATCCGCTTTTATAAATGTATCTAGATACAGGTAATAGATACTAAAATAGTACCTTGATCCAAAATCTAGATACATCTATCTAGATGCTACCCAACACTGGCTATAACTCTAAAAACACCCTTTCGGTTCTTTTGACCACGATATTGTACATGTTCAGTAAATAAATATTAAGTAGGTGCTAAGGTATACCTAATTAATTTTTGCCGAATTTTTATAAATCAAGAGGTTCTGGACATAGCGAAAGCTACTTTTGTTTGGTGTTTTTTGCTTAAAATGAGCGTCGAAGATTGTCACAATTATTTAATTACCTACTAAATACTATACTCAATAATAGGAGTATAAAAGTTTTCATTAAAGTAAGAAAAAAGTTAGATTTAGATTACTTAGGACAAATGGCGGATAATATTTACATCACGTAATTCTACGTTGAAAACCAAGCAAAAAACTTTACTACCAGTATAGTGTCAATCCTTTGATTATGGAGTTATTAGTGACCATACTTTGTAATAAATTTCGACTATCGTTGAAAAATACATTTAAATAGTATTCACAACTCATAGTCCAGCAAGTAAAATAAGTAATCAAATATACATTTTACCATTTTGGTAATCAGTTTACTTATAATTTAGTCTTTAACAATACAACATCTTTGCTGTTTGTACTTTTGGAAGCCGCTGCTGGAGTAATTTTTGGATTCTGAGTATTAAAATTAAATACATAGCTGCAGGTATGACAAATAGATTGTTATTAATGTCTTTTTTTTGTAAACTTGTAAATGTTTCAAAAATGGCATTAACGACGTTGGTACATATTTTATTTAATTTTGTAATTCAATCAATTACAATATACGATCAAGGGTAACTAAATGCATGCATCCGCTTAGGTTTGATTGGACAGCGTTGCCAAATTAAAAAACTTTCAATAGCTAATAATCTAAAAGCTCTTCACCTAACACCAAATTGGTAAAGGAGTCGCAATGTAGGAGTAGGATTAAAATGAAAACCCTAAGCTGCGACACTGCATCCTTTTCTAGCTGAGCCTCCTGTCTTTTATAGCCCAGCAGAGACCAGGGGTAGCAAAAAAATAGAAATTTAAATTGCATGAAGGGTTTAAATATTTTTTTACGGAGCTGCTAGTTTGTTAGCATTTATTTTTACATTATACCTATACAGCGGTACGTATTTGCAAACATTTTAATTACCCAATTACCCATAATTTATACAAAAGAAATAAGAAACAACTAATTTGTGTTTCTTTGAATAGTCATTGGGGGATTTCATAATGAGTTGCTGCTAAGAAAGCTATTATTCACATATTTTGAATTAGGCAGATAAAGGAAATAAGAAAATGCAGTTAAAGGCGAATTATTGGGGTATAACCATCTACTGTATACTTTTAAGCAGATCCGAAATGAGGCATTTGGTTTAGACGGTAAATGCCGCGAGTTTAATTTGGAATGTGCTTCATTTTATGCAGCTGGAAAGAGAAAATATGGGTGCGATTGTTCGTTTTACTAGTTATGTGAAACGTACAGCACATAATCTACAAATCAGTAAAAAATCCGTTGGAAGAATAATTTTTACGTACAATTAATTTAATTTATTGGTGTTAGTTAAGTAATAACCTGCATTCAATTTTTTTTTAATAAAATAGATGTTAACAGTAACGCATTTATTATCTCAAAATTGTTTGGGAAGCGCTGACTTTACGGTGTAAATCCCTCGACAATTCGGCAGATATGGTTTTCATGTTAATCCTACTTTGGTCTTCTTGCATTGCGACTGTTATAGGTTTAAATTGGGTAGCGCTGCCAAATTAATAAACTTTCAATTGGTAATAATTTAAAAACTCTTCGTCGAAGACCAAATTGGTACTAGAGTTTTTTACTCGGCTTTGAACGTAGAAGCGCGTGATGTTAATATTATCCTTTTTTAATACACCCTGTATGTAACATACACACGGTGTTTCAAAATGTAGTGCCAAAAATGTACCTACCGTTCAAAACAAAAATTATCCGAAAAATAAGAAAATAAAAAAAACAGAAGTCAGATTTTGAAAAATGTATAAACCAAAGTCGGCTCAAACGATTTTGTTTAAATTTTTCTCATCGATAGTGGCCTATAGTGATCAAAACTCCGACTTGGGTTGTGGTCGGCGTTTTGGACGAGGCTCGTACTTGCCTTATAGGACATTTCGCCGAATGACCAAAACACCGAATCGATGTGCAGTCGGCGTTTTGGGCCAAATACAAATTTAGATTCGTATTCGGCTCCGACGCTATGTATGTTCACGAACGATGTGACGTCGTTCAGCGCCGTTCGGCGTTTTGGTCATCAACACCATTCGGCGTTTTGGACATGGTCGGCGGAATGGGAGTCGGCGTTTTGGGCGAAATATCGAGTCGGCGTTTTGTCCCGGACCCACGCTGACAAATTCATTGTGAACGTACCACACATCAGCTGCTTCAATCTAACCTCACTTTTAGAGTTTGCGAATATTTTTTCAAGATAAAATTGTTTATTCCGTAGTAAAATACGTAAGTACAGTACAGTTTATGTTATAACAATTTTAACTAAAACAGAATCTTTCTTTACAGAACATCAATTTAACTGTCTGTAATCTGTACTTGTCGGTTGTTTGGTAACGTAACCTCCGTAACCTCTTCATATAAAATGTTTTTACTACAGAAACATAAAATTGTCTCAACAAGTTCAGTTGACAGCTAGCGCCTGCCACAAAATATTTAAGAAAAATACGCTTATCTTGTGTCGAATATCTTCAGTAGTTTCTAAATGACGACTTATTGGAGAAAACCTTTTTCACGGACGAGTCCTGGTTTTATTTAGATGAATACATTTGTTATACTAATACTGAACCCAAGAGCCCAAAGCCAACCGCCTTATTTTATGGTAAACATCTCTTCATCCCCAACAAATAGGAGTGTTGTAACGGGGTGAAAATGTAGAGATTGAATTAAATTGCTGAGTAATTAGCAATCTCAAAAACTCCACATTTTGCGTTCAGAAGATAAGAGTGCAACAACAAACATCTGTCACCATCGTCATCCGAGAATTCGCCAGAAGCAAAACGTTCCTTTCCCGTGGAAGTGGGAAGACGGACCTATCCGACCGCCCCGAACTAACCAGTATAAAACTCCAGCGCGGACAATTTAAAATCACTTTTTGACTCTTATTTCCTGGCTCTTGAATTTATTCAAAAGTCAGAAATACCAGTCGTGTTTTTTTCCTTTGAGAATTGTTCTTAAAAGATCCCAGTTAAATATTCCGATCCTGTAAAATTAACCAAGTGAATACCGTCCAGTTTAATTAAATCCGTACCCTACCTGCGAGTGAATTAATTTTTCCAGTGTTTGCCGGTGTTGCATTAACCGTTTAACAATTTTTATATTTCCAGTTTGAAAGTCCGACGCCGAGCAATCTTTCGACCCTCGACCGCAGGCAGTCCCGGGAAAGTTTAATCGAGCCGACCGTCCGGCAAAGAATCTATTGGATTCGCATTACATTTGTTTTGCAGTGAAGTTGGTAATTATATGTTGTTCAACCTGCTTGGCTATTTTAATATTGTTTATACCCGACCGACCGATTTCCGTGTTGTAGACCTTTATATCGCTGGACGGGGGAGTGTTTGAACTTTTCCACGGCGATAAAAAGCTCTGCCGGTAAATTATTATAACGTTTCGAATCAGTGTTCGAATTGGTGCCGTAGAAACGTTGTAATCTTTTCTTTTACCAGTTGAACCCCCCTGTATAAAATTTGCCGTGAGCGTGGCGAAACTGTCAAGATCCGTCAAATTTTAATTTTGAGTACCCTGTATACTGGAACGATACATAGCCTTTAGCCACAGAGAAATTTTTTGTGCAAGACTGTGTGATTTCTATCCCGCAATTCCAGGAAAGCTAGTATAAATTAATTCCTGTTTGAAATCATTATTTAACGTAAAATTTAGAGTAATACATACCTACCGATTGTTTATGTCAAACTGCCAAGGTTGAAGGAACCCAGAGAAACTCGACTCGAAGCGATCATTGGAGATTTTAGTTATAAAATTCAGTTATTTTTCCGTAAAGTCGACCTACACTGTGAGAATCTTTCTTCACAATCACCAACCTGAATTATTTACCAGAAAACTTGCCCATTCGAGAATTCACGATAATAAATAATCGTGTATTTTTCTGTCACTTTAATTAGAGCAGCTGTGGCAGCCATTTTGCCACCGACGAACAACCAGGCGCAAATTCACGGACGGCAGCCAATCAGCGTCCGATTCGGGAAGAGTAGCGACAACGTCCCCGAGGCGATTGAAGCTACCAGCGCGGAGCACAGGGCCGTACCCAGAATTTGTCACATACTTAATCGATACGGAATTTAATTTGTATTTGTGTACAAACATATTATATTTATTTTACACATTTATTAATAAACCTGTTGTTATTTACAAGCTGTTATTACTGATCCCTGGACATCTCACGAGCTTACCCGAGCAATATAAGCAATATAACGAGTGGCCCAATAAGCAAAAGGCAGCACCGTTACAGTGTGGGCGGCCATTTTAATGCGTAGAATAGTTGGCCCATAGTTTTTTAAGATAAAAGTAAGAAGAGCTTATTTGTTATAAAAAAAACAACGAAATTTGTTCACACTTTGACTGTGGGAAGGTATCGAGAAGAGATTTTGAAGAGCTTGAAGACGATGAATTCATATTAGGCTTTTCCCAACAAGACGGGCTGCTGTGCACACCACAGATGATATGAGAATTCTTCGACAAAATATTAGTCGAAACAGACCAATACCTTATCCTGCCAGATCCTGCGACTTCTTTCTGGGGCCATATTGAAAGAACTCCCATTTTCCAGCAGCCAATACATAGCCTGAATGAATTGCAGTACAGAATACTTGAAAAAATTAATAACCATCGGTGTATGTTAATAAATGTAAGCAGATTGTGCAGAGTTCGAGCATGTTTGGGTGAAAATAGTGAACATTTCGATCATTTGTTATAAATTCTCTGTTTATTGCAATAAAGTTGTTATCATTTGATGGAAATTTGTTGTTTATTAAAACTAAATTTGAATACTTTCTTGTCAAATGTGTTTATAAAAGTAGGGTTAGGTACGTTTTGTGATATGTTCACAATGAACTTTTCAGCGTCTAATATGGCAAATTAAAAAAAACGATATTTCTTAATTATTATGACCATGTTATGTGTACCTTACCCTGTTTACCTTACAACAAACTCTATTAAACTCTTGGATGCAGGCTTTCGCGGCTGTCGTCCAATAAACTAATGTTTTCTGGGTGTTGCCCTGGTCGATCAATTTTGCTGCTCATTCAGTCAGCTTCTTAAGAAGTTATTCTAAAGACTTTCAGACAATCTTTAGAATAACTGAATAGACTGTCTGAAAGTCTTTAGAATAACTTCTGAAGAAGCTGACAGAATGAGCAGTGAAATTGATCCACCACGGCAACACCCGGAAAACATTAGTTTATGGTTTACTCGATTAAACTATCTCTTTAAAATAATAAATTCTAAACTATTAAGGAAACTAGTACAGTATTGTATTTAATAATGCATTTTATACAATGCAATAATAAATTTATCACTGAAGTAAATCTGTTTGATCTGCTGTAGAATAAAATATTTTATTTTTTAGCAAGTATCTGAAACATCTGGCAATCGTTTCAAGTCGTGTTATTCATTTTTTATACTTACAAAGTATTGATTTCACAATGTGATATTCATACAATCCGTGTACATAAAGTTAAGATTTTAATGTTGATTCCATGCTAAATAAATGATAAAATACTAGTTAAATTATCATTCGAGGTAATAGTTTCTGTTTAAGCGAGTTTAAATATTTTAATTTATGACTAAAGAATACAAAATATGTAACAATAAAATCTTCATGGCCATGGAAAGTAAAAACTACAGTGTCCAACCATTAAACTGCCAAATACTTTTTTAAAAAATATATTTATTATGTTCAATGCAATGGAAGATTTTTTGAAGTAAAGTACTTTCCTCAAAAACAGACAAATTGTTGCAGTATCATCTAAGAAAGTCAAATGTGAAGTATTTATAAACATCTTTATTAAAAATAATTTATACCATAATACTACAATATACACGACGAATAAAAAAGTACATTGCATACGAAAAATGATATTTGCTTCAAAAAAGGGCGAAGCTGCAAAAAAGATACAAATAAAAACAAATTCCGAAACAAAATATCGGAAATGAGTTGAATTCATCGACTACGTTCGTTAATGGCCTACTATCACCCGAAACACTTCGGCAGTTTGACAAGTTGCATACAAAAATATCATCTGACAACTTCAAATGATTTGAAAGGTGCGTAACAAACGTAATCTTTGACAAAGAAAGCCCGTAATCTCGTAAATCACATAAGTTTACTTAAGTTCTTTAAAATAACTTAAAAAATATATATGTTTTAGCTCTTGGAAGCTGTATAAACCAATTTCAAAATTAAAGACATTGTGGTGTGTGCAAAATAAACTTCTTCTCTCGAAAATACAGATCGTAAGAGCTAAAACGTTCTGAAAACTCTAACATCACAATATGTATATGTAATGGATTAAGGAAACGATTGGGAATTGAAAATGTGTTTTGGTAAAGAATAGCTTTATTGAAATAAACTCCTTTACATCAAAAAATTTATCACAAATACTTCATTAAGTTACATGTCTTTTACATTAAATTTTAATTATTCGGCAGAAAAGACTTCTTACCAGTTAAATGTACACAATGTACTAGAATTTCATTTCGGTTGGCAATGAATGCTCGCGAAGGTGTGCATATTTGTACTGAAATTTGGCAAAAATATATTCGTATATAAAACAAGACATCCCAATCATTTCCCCACGTGATGTCGCTAACGATAAAGCTTATTACTTCATCTATGTGACACTGTCAGTGGCCACTGAAGCACTTAGAACCTCGTCGAATGATTGCTCTAGACAGTGTTTAAGTTCCATGTAACTCACAACCAGGATACTTTGTTCGTCTCTCGACATCAGGCACACCTGCGCAAAAATTACTCGTCAAATTTGTAGGATATTATTAACTCACTAACACATTGGCAAACATTTTTTTTTGTGGAAAGAAAAAGGATGCGACAGGGAGAAGACTGCAAAAAATATGAAGCGCCATTTGAGCACGAAAGGAAAGTAAAAATTATTTTATTTCTTAACATCATTCCCTATTTACTTATACAGGGTGTCCTGAAAGTAAAGGGATACAACTTAATTATAGCTTCCTGGGGTAAAATGGGTTCGACTAAACGTAACATACCTAGTACAAAAGTTACGACGCCTCGAAGAAGAAAAAATATTTTTACCAATGGGTATATTTCAGAAACAAAATGGCGGATCAAGCTGAATACTAATATACATTCACTTCAGGGGGGCCTGAACATTCTCAACGGATAAGCATTACTGCATATCGTGGAGTGCGCTGTCGGCAGATTTTTCCCGTATGTCTTTTATCATAATTTTTTATTATTAACATTTTTGATCTTATATGTAAAGTTTATTTTATTTTAAGTTATCTTTACACTAAAAAGGTGTGCTTATTTCATGTCGATAAAATTCACCGTTTTTTAGAAAAAAAAAAAAGTATTTCAGTGTACTAATTTGTTTCATTTTCAAATTGCTTTCTGTCAGTTTGACAATATTAAACCAGTGTATTGTTGTTGCATGGAGAGATGGGGTTATCCACGCAAATACAAGGAATAAAATACGACACCAGTAGCACAAACAATGTCATGGGTAGCATTAACGAGCAGCTCAAAAAATTTGGGGAGGAAATAAGAATTTTAAAGGAAGATGCTATAAAAAAAGAAGGTGGAAAAAGACGAGCTACGAAACGAAATAGTTAATGAAGAAAAGGCTAGAGAAGCAAGAGAGAAAGGAAAGGAAAACCAACATAATAATAAGAGGGAAAGTTTTCAGAAAGGAAAATACCAAACAAGAAATAGAAGACTGGAAAGTTTCGAGCAAAAAGTGGAGATACTAAAGAAGAAAAAGAAAAAGGCTAACACGGCGGGAAATATACAGTGCGGTCGTAAAATGTCGTCCCCCCCTACTAACTTTTGAACGACTTGGTATTTCTTCACAAAATTTTGTGTGCTTTAATGGGAGACTAAATACCACTTTTTAGCCTAATTTAAATTTTATACCTTTCAAAATGGCGGCTAGGCGCCATCTTGAAATATTTTTTAAATGGCAATGGGGGTGAAGTGACACCTCATTTGAAAGGTATTTTAATTCTGCGTCTGATCCTTGAGTTTTATAAAAAAATATTCATCCAGAAAAAAATGACAGATGATTGAAAATATCAAGTTTACGGAAAAAAGAAAGCACCTGGATAATTTTGCGATTTGCGGTCCGGATATATAGTTGACCTCGTCGAGAACAACAACTTTTCCTTATGTCACTTTCCCGTAGCTCGTACCGTTCGCAGCGGGTCGGTCGCGAGCTCAATCTGTTCCCATATTTACGGCGCATAGACGGCCGGTGAAGGCGGTTCTAACAATCATCTCCCAAGGGGGAGCGGGGGACGCCGAAACGTCGAAAAGAAAACGTAAAAATCGACATAAAATCTTAGCCGGCATCCTTAGGGAATATTAGAACCGGCCGTCGATGCGCCGTACTTATGTGTACACATGGAGCTCGCGGCGACCCGCTGTGATGACGTGGACACGTACTGGACGTCGATTCGTATTTCGACTTTGGACGCCCTTGGCGTCCGAACGGTACGAGCTACGGGAAAGTGCCATAAGGAAAAGTTGTTGTCCTCGACGAGGCCAACAACATATCCGGACCACAAATCGCAAATTTTCCGGGTGCCTTCTTTTTTCCGTAAACTTGATATTTTCAATCACCTGTCCTTTTCTTCTCGATGTATATTTTTTTATGAAACTCAAGGATCAGACGCAGAATTAAAATACCTTTCAAATGAGATATCACTCGACTCCTTTGCCATTTAAAGAAATAGTTGAAGATGGCGCCTAACCGCCATTTTGAATGTTACAAAATTTTGTGAAGAAATATCAAGTCGTTCAAAAATTAGTAGGGGGGAGAACATTTTACGACCGCGCTGTATATACAGGGTGGGGCAATATTGCGTGGCAGTTCGATAGCTCGTATACCGTAACGGATAAAAAAATCTTTCTAATGCAGATGTAAATTGTGGGCAAATGCGCATACATTAAAATTATTTTCAAATATACAGGTTGTTACAAAAAAGTGTGGCACGCTTAAGGTATTTTTTTTTAAATGGAATGCCTTGCGTATTTTTGCATATTTAACACTTCTCTTGGGATGTTTATTCATATCTAAAATATTAGCGCCATCTAATGTTCGGTTTAGAAGTAATAATTTTTTTTTTAATTTGATTTTTACTTGTTCCGCTTAACAATTCACCACTTCCGCGGCCGCAGCTTTGAAGACGAAATTCAGTTAGGACCTTATTGTAGGAGGTTGTAGGGTGCTCTTTTTTAAATATCGTAGAGCCACCATGTACAGGGTGTTCAAAATTAATTTTCACATTTTGATGCCTTCAAAGTTATTTTTCTTAACTTTTGCAAATGGAACACCCTGTATATTTTTAACGATTTTATGTAGAATTAAATAGCGAAATGTTTGTGTATGTACATCCTTATGGCTATTTGTAACCACTTTTGATTTATTGGGCAAATAGTACAAAATTCAACAATATTTATTAAAAAAAATTAAGGTTTTTCCAAATAAAACAAAACACCATGTTTATGTAGCCCATAAAAACAGCATGCATTTTCTTTTCATTGGGTGCATTTTATGTTTGTGTCTCGATCTCACACAGCACATTAGTGATTTTATTTGGTTGTTTGTGTTCGACAAAACAATAAAGCATCTGTTCGCTAGCAATCGTTTTGCAGAAACGTCAAACGTACTATTCTCGCAGTTATCAACCATCAGTTTGTATTTGTAATAGTTGAGTTTTTCAAAATGAATTTTAATAAAGAAGAACTTGTAGACATGATTTTTGTTTTGGGCGAGTCGGAAAGAAACGAAGGCTTCCTAAAGTTGATAGCTTCCAAAACCTGCTGGATAGATTTGTGGAAACCGGCAATGTACAATATGAAAAACGTGAACGAATTAAAAATGTTGTGAACGAAGAAAATGAGTTGTCTGTTGTGCTGGCAACGATTGAGGATCCCCATATTAGTCAGGGAGAAGTGAGCTCAGTAGTAGGAATAAGTAGACGTTCTGTTGGTCGAATCTTAAAAAAAAGTTTCATGTTTTGTAATTAGGCCAGAGATAAGATGCGAGAAGATGCTACTTTCTTCAACAATGTTTTATTCACTGATGAGGCAACTTTTCGTAAAAATGGATTTGTTAACAGGCACAATTTCCATTATTATGCTACGGAGAACCCTCACTTTTTCAGGCAAGTTGATAACCAACACAGATGGTTCATAAACGTTTGGGGGGGAATTATTTTTTTTGATGGTACATTAAGTGGAGCTATTTATCTTAATTTTTTGGAGAACTATCTACCACAATTATTGGTGAATCTTCCTCAAAGGATCCGAAATAGGATGTGGCTTCAGCAAGATGGTGCTCCACATTTTTTAAATGCAGTAAGAGACCACCTAAATAATATCTACTTACATCAATGGATTGGACGGAATGGACCCACTAAATGGCCTACTAGATCTCCCGATCTTACAAAAATGGATTTCTTTTTAAGGATGTACATACAAAAAATGTTCACTATTTAATTCTACATAACATCGTTAAAAAATATACAGGGTGTTCCATTTGCAAAAGTTGAGAAAAATAACTTTGAAGTACTCAAAATGTGAAAATTAATTTTGAACACCCTATACATGGTGGCTCTACGATATCTAAAAAAGAGCACCCTACAACCTCCTACAATTAGGTCCTAACTTAATTTCGTCTTCAAAGCCGCCGCCGCGGAAGTGGTGAATTGTTAAGTGGAGTAATATAAAAACCAAATTTTTGAAAAAAATATTACTTCTAAACCGGACATTAGATGGCGCTAATATTTTAGATATCAATAAACATCCCATGAGAAGTGTTAAATATGCAAAAATATTCAGGGCATTCCATTTAAAAAAAAATTCCCTTAAGCGTGCCACACTTTTTTGTAACAACCTGTATATTTGAAAATAATTTTAATGTATGCGCATTTACCCACAATTTACATCTGCATTAGAAAGATTTACAACATGGAAGGGGCATCATCACGATTCATAAAGTAACCTTTTCCATTCAACCCCTTGGTCTCTAGGTAACCCAACAAAAAAGTGTCAAATTGTAACACCCACCTTATGTTACCTCATTGAAAAGCTCTTACAAAATGATATTCAATAGTAGTAAACACTTTTTTCACCAGATCGGTTTCGGGAAAATAGAATGGCTCCCAAGATCCCCAGATTTGACCCCATTACACGTTTTCTATGGGATCATTGCACAATTGTGATAAGGAATAGTTCAGTAGTGCTGCAACTATTCTGCAACAGATCTTCCAAAATGTTCGAGGTGAATTTTAAACTTTACTAGAGCCTGGAGAATAATGAAAATCATTTAAAGGTTTAAACTAATATTTGAAAACTGAATTAATGTAATTGGAATGGAGAACCTTTTAAATTTTATTTCTTAATTTTTCCAAAACGAATCAGGTAAATAATTGTTTGCTACTATTGAATAGAATTTTGCGGGGGATTTTGTTATGTTCATTAAATTTTTGCCGCTACATAGAAATTAAAAACGTTATTTTAATTGCCATTTTTATGTTAATAACAGTTTTCGCTGTTTTGTTTTTCCAAGATTGAGTTATGTTGGCAGTTCCCTTTGTAAGCCGAAATTGCCGAATATTGTTATGTTCGCGCCTGGCCCTGGACGCTTTCTGCGAATTCACGTGCCGAAATTGTTCTGGAATATTTCATGATATTTCGTAATATGTTGCAAGATTTTTGGGGGAGATGCAGGTTCACTTCGCGTTAGCTCTTCAGTTGGCCTTAGATCTTCGGTCTTCGAAATTCCATCAATCGGGGGGCCGTAAATAAATTGAGTGCTGCAAGGGGCGGCTTGGGGTTTTTCGATGGGCATCCCTTGTGTTATTTTCGTTTCGCTGTTTTACCATGGGGTGAAAACAGAACATCGACAAGGGTCGGATTCATAGAAGTACGCGAGGTTTTAATCCGAAAAAACAAAGGCAATTCATTGCGAATTTGCCCATCGCCTTTGGCGGATTAATATCGAGCCGTTTTCTTGTCCCTTTGGTAGTGCCGTTGTTGCTACAAACTGCGAGGGTTGTGCAGCAGATATTTAGTCTCGGAATTTTCCCGAAGAACGTCGACCTTTTTGCCCGGATTTGAAAACATCTCTAGACGGTTCTCGCATCTTGTAAACCAAATTGTGCCTGTCTCCGCCTCGTTACTACAAATCAAGGTAATGAAACTAAGTTTTTTTGTTGCGAAGTACCAGTTTTTTTTTGTAGTAAAAGAAACCCCCCTTTTTTTTCACGTGTAAACTTGCAAAATTCAAAGTGACTGAACCTTTTTGTTGTTTGTAACAAGAGCGCCTTCAGTCGCAGATATTATTTTTGTATTACTAAATGTAAAGGTTAATTATATCTTATTGTGTTGTTTGTGTAAGCTCTGACGCCGCTGGCCCCGTAGTCGCTTGGACTATTTACGCGCGCCAGTGACGGCGAGTGCCTTCGCTTGAGCGCTCAATT
This sequence comes from Limonius californicus, assembly GCA_014611495.1. NCBI lineage: Eukaryota > Metazoa > Arthropoda > Insecta > Coleoptera > Elateridae > Limonius > Limonius californicus. Next base: position 26,019 of record JABXWE010015613.1, read on the forward strand.
TGACTATCTGTAAAATAGAGTTACTTAAAATAACCTTTTGCTGTCATTCTTTTGTATTGCCAATAATTTCATTATATGTGTTTTAAAATTCAGTATATCATTTAATATTTTGTATTTGTATTTGTTTGTGCATGAATCTTTGGAAGCTTCATATATACAGGAGGAGGCACAATAAAGGTGAGTCCGATTCCCGTAAGCTGCTGGCTTGTCGGCCTTCCACGAGGACCTACAATCAGCTGTATTTGGAAGGTGGCGCCCGCTAATTTTGACTCACTCTGTACACAACCAGAGAGATTTCCTCCCGTAAGCGATTTCCGTGAACCTCCCCTACTCCTCTGAGTTATGCTGTAGGCCTTTTTCCACCTATCTGGTTACGGGTCGACGGAAAAGCTCGTTTGGCCCATAACACTTTTTCATGAACTATCACTAAGGTTGGTGTTACAATGTAAAATTTTTCTGTTGGGGTAGTTAGAGCCTAAAGGGTTGAATGGGGAAGCTTACCTTGTTGATTCCTCCTCCATGGTTTCTAGAAATTGTAAATACCTCCACTTTCAAATTGACACCCTGTACATAAATGATATGTAATGTTTATGTACAACCAAATAGCCTGTGAGTATCCAAATATGATTTCAATTTCTTTCTGTTTTAGCAGTCTCTAATACTTTTATACATCTTGGTTTACAAAAACAGAAACCTAATATTAAAATAATCCTGTCCAAAATTTAGCTATCAAAATAAAGTTCTAAATGTTTGTTAAGATAAACAAATTAAGAGATATTTTACATGGAGTCGTATTGTGTTACCTAACATTTCCAATATTGTCCAATAATGTCGTTGTGTGACATATCAATGTAGTGAAATTTTTATGATAAATAAAATTTATAAAAATAAACAAAAAAAAGTTTACATTAGTTCCGGCCAAACCTGAAGCAGAAACTAAGGTTAAAAATGCTTAAGTTGTGCATTTAGATATTGTATCTTAGTTTAAAATTTCAAAGCAATATGTTTAAAGTCAAAAAAGTTACATGCTGTTACCTCATCTCGTGGTCACCCAGTATATAACTTCAACTATATACCAATTTCCATTACTTTACCCTCAACGAATGACTGTAAAATTATCCGCTTACCTTTTCAGGAACTCCAGTATCCAGTTTATTAAGACACTGGATAACATGTGCCATATCCAGCCAGGGCCGCCCGTCTTCAGTCACCTGATGAAAGACATAATCACGGAACAGTTTCAGCATGTAGCGGTCTCCGGTCTCCGACCAGGTGCCGTCCATATTAAATCTGAACAAAACAACAATTAAGCTCAAATAACCCGCAAGGGGGGAACTTTATACTCTGGGCGCTCGTTGATGGTTCCCAGCTTCACCAGCAGCCTGAACAGCGCCCGTTCTCCATTTCTTTGGAAACCTCGTTCTCCAACACATCTGTGCGTGATTGTACATTGTCCAGCTGAGTGTAAAACCGGGCACCGATCATGGGCATCAGGTCCGTGACACTTCTTCGCTGCTGTTGTGATAGAAGGTACCTAAAATGAGTTGCAACTTCTACACCACAGTATAAGGTGTTAGCTGGACACCTACATTATTAAGTTACGAAGATCAGGAGTGTAAGTCCTGTTAACCACTTCCAAGGCAGTCGATATGTTTTCTCTTTGCACAGCCATCGTCGATTTGCAGGCCAAAGCAAGCACCAGTTTGCCAAGGGCTGTAAGATCTTCCTGCTGGTAGTGCTGGACCAGCGCGAGTGGGTTGGTGGTTGTGCTAGTGTCGTTCATTATCACATCCATCACTCCAAGGCAACTTAATCGCAGCCGGCTTCCCACAGTTAAAATAATTTTCGTTGGGTCCAGGCTCCGGCATGCAAGACCTGTAAATATTGTACAATCTTGATGCATTCTAAAATATTGCTGGTGTTTAATAAAATTGGTACTGCGTTGTGTAAAATGACATTTGCTTTTATACAAATGCAACAAAAATGAAGAGAGAAGGGGAAAAGGGGAAGGAAGATAGAAGGGAAAATGGGCAAGTGAAGAGAAAGAGAGATAGTGGGATAGGATGAGTGAAACAGGGAGAAAGAGAGGGGGAGCGAGAGAGAGGGAGAGGGAGACGGAGGGGAGACAGAGAGGAAGAGAGAGAGAGACACAGAAGGAGAGAGAGACACAGCAGGAATGAGAGACGGAGAGGGAGAGAGGCACAGAGGGACACAGCGGAAAAGAAAGTCACAGAGAGAGAGAGAGAAAGAGAGAGAGAGAGAAAGAGAGAGAGAGAGGGGCAGAGAGAGATAGAGTGAGACAGAGAGGGAGCGAGAGAGACTGCGTGAAAGAGACAGAGAGGGAGAGAAAGACACAGAGGGAGAGAGAGAGAGATACAGAAGGAGAAAGAGATACAGAGGGAGAGACAGATACAGAGGGAGAGACAGACACAGAGGGAAAGAGAGAGACACAGAGAGGGAGAGAGAGAGAGA
>JABXWE010015614.1:0-37974 GCA_014611495.1 Limonius californicus
TTGCGCAACCGAATAGTTGAAGAATGTGCCAATATCACACCCGTTATGCTCCAAAGCGCATTTGATAACATGAAAAGGCGTGTAAATTTATGCTTGGATGAAAACGGTGGACATTTTGAACATTTATTGTAATATGTACTTGAAAATAAACCCTCGATCCCCTCAATTTAAAAGCAGTTTCAAAGTGCGACATACGTTCTGACATACAAAGCCACCCTTTATCTAAAATTTTTTTGTACATATGGTATATTTAAAACAATAATAGAACCGCAGTCAAAGATCCCAGTATGGATAGGATAAATAAAAAGCAGTTAAGACGGTACGGGTATCTACGCCGAATGAATGAAGAAAGAATACCAATAAGGGTTTGGAACTGGGTTCTATCACAAAGAAATAAACGAGGGAGACCTCGGAAGAAATGGATATATCATAGAAAGTGAAATGGAAAAAAGAGGATTACGAGAAGGAGACTGGAGCGACGGAAACCGATGGCGCTTGGGATGCGAGAAGCGGCAATAGCGGCAAATATTCGATATAATAATAACATGGATATTCGACTTTTCTATTTTAAATTAACCATCCTGTATCGGTACTTCCAACAACGGTATAGTATATATATTACATACATGAAATTATCTTTGTTTGTTTATATTATTTGTGTATAAACAATTTTTATGGTTCTTAGCTACGTTAATATGCGAGCACTTTTCCAAGATTGAAATAAAGTGAAAACATTATCAACAACAATTATATGAACTTGTGATAAATAATTGCCAAAAGTAGTGCAAAAATACGGTAAAATCAACCTACTATTACGACATATGTGGAAGTAATTTAGTGAACTTCTTTCACCTTATTACAAACTACCATCCTTTACCAACATAATATAATGATTTGTCAATGAAAAAAGTTGTATTTAAATTTTGGATTCCTAATCGCTGTAGGGCGCCATTCATGTGTAGATATAAATCAGGAAAATTCAAAAATATATGGTGTGTATGAATATTCTTTGAATTGATCAACTTTTAACTGCCTCAACACCCTGTTCTGTTGAGAACAGTAAAAGTCAATCTCAACAATTAGACAGTTACTTGCATTATTTAAATTATATCATTGAATTGCGGAGTAAAAATATAATCCAGCTCATTGATAACGAAACCATTGCTACTTCAAATATTTTGTTATTAGGTATACAAGGTGATTCTAGACATGTGCGAAGAACTTTTACCACGTATAGGTAGCTAAAGTTATTTAATCCCTAAATCAGAAAATAATCTTTTTTTAAAATTCGGCACGGTTGCGGGATAAGTACGTCCACATTTTCTACCTCCATTTACTAAAATGTCTATAACTTTTTGTTTCTTGTCCAATTTTGATAAACTTCCTTGTTTTGGAAAGTCCAGAGTTTATTTCCAACCAAGAAAATATACAGTTGTGCGTGAAAAGTGGATGAAGTCTGGCCCAGAAGTGAAACATGTGGTTTACAAATTTGTAAATTAAGTGTTTGTATTTAAATTATCATTTCTATTCGAAACTCTGTTAAATAACTCTTTAAATATTGAATATTCGAGGCTTTCTTTTTTGAAAAACAGGATAATAGTTCAAGAGCTGCAAAATACCTCAGGGTAACAATCTCGTATTCAAAATATACCCTAATTTATAAATTTTTAAATCACACTTTTCACTTCTGTGTCAGATGTTTGATCTACTTTTCACATTCAATTGTACATTTTTTGGAAAAACAAAGTTTATCAAAATCGGACAAGATACAAAGAAGTTATTTATATTTTTGTGAATTGATGTAAAAACACTTTGAAGCGCTGATACCGAATTAAAAAAGTAGTAGGGGATTTAGAGGTTAAATAACCTTAAATTTCTTTCGCACATGTTTAGAATCATCCTGTATAAGGACAATTCTCTGCAGTATGAAGACTTTAATTATCATATTTAATAGATACCAGAACTAAATATATTGGTAACCGTAAAAAGGAAATCTTGAAATACCCATGTGTTACTATTTAATAAAGCAACTACATATGTAGAGGAGAAGGTATTTAGTATTATGGAATAGGGTGGTTTTGTGGAATAGAGTGGATTTACAGAAAGTAATCGTTACTTTCTGTGTTGGAATACATGAACTATAGTTGTGTCGCATCGTTTGATACTTCTATGAGTTTTTGATGATCCCGGGCTGCCACAAACCTTTTTCAGGCAAGTAATTTTTATACAAAGGTTTTAAACGTTACGGTAACCTACCAATAAGCCTGTTATAATGGATTAATTCTCATTTTTAATCAGTCATTGTTATGTAATAGTAGACAACCTTAGTCTTGTTATCGACCATTACTATCTAGTATTGCATTGGTGGTAATATGGAATAGTATTCCATATTCCCACAGTGCAAAATTAACCACTTAATAAACTCTTCAGGCTTTACATAGTACCCATAGTATTTTTACTTTCTCTTGTAGCTTCTTATTTTTCTTATTCTTAGTTTAGATTTACACCTGTTTAAGACAGGCATTTTCTTGTGAAATGGGGTTCCAGCTATCGCGCCATCGTTTATCTGGTCTGCTTGTGTTTGGTTTTCCGTTTCTTGCTATTTTAACTATTCGGTTATCTTCCATTCGCGTCACGTGTTCATTGCAGTCTTGCAATATTAGGCAGCAATGTGATGAAGAAGACATGACTAAAGCATTTTGAACATTTCGGGATAGGAATTTGTGACATTTAAAAGAGGCAAAACGTTTCTTTATTCTTCGGACGGCATTGTTTCATGCTTCAAGACAGACGTGCAGTCTATGCTTGATAATTGCATGGCAGAGGAGATGGTCAAGTATGTGTTGGAAATGGAAGCCAGGTTTTACGGTTACAACCACCCATTTGGTAAGTTGATGGTAGCAGATGGGTTATGGCTAGACCATTTTTTACATCTCCACATTTATAAGTTGTCTATCTGCAAGCTTATTCGCTCAAGCGTTATGTTCTCCTAAAGATAAAATTAGTAAATATTTTAACATACTTCAAGCTAAATTCGATAAATACAATTTCTCACCATGCAGAATCTGCAATACCGATGAGACAGGGCAGACCACCGTCCAAAGCAAAGTATCAGAACTGATTGGATTACAATATTGGATCCTCTACTTGAATCTTCCTTTGCAGTCTTTGTTATTCCGGTGCCTGGATCCTATAAGCCCTTTGACATATAACTAACCAATAATTCCAACATCTTCCTTTATACAAAAGGGATTGCCAGAAGTTCGTAGCAGACCGTTAGGTAAAAAGGCTAAAAATAATTTGCAAGGAAGTTGCAGTTTTCCGCATAACACACTGTCAGAAAGAAGAAAGTGACTTTAGAAAAAATTAAAAGAAGCAAGAATGCCGAGGTGGTAGTGAATTCATGTGATTCGGATACTAATATGCAGAACGGTAACTTTTAAACACCTTACTGATGGCAGTACCGACTTGGACTCCGAACCGGGTCAAATTACTCCTGATTGTTATGATGCTACTTGCTTGTTGTGCGACGTGACATTTTCAGTGGATACAGGAGGAGAATTATGAGCTCAGTGCGTTATATGCGATATGTGGGTTCACAATGCGTATGCAGGGGCTGAATGCCATCAATATGTGTATGATTTTTGTAAATAATTTAGATAGTAGATTCTAAGTTTTGAATGATGTTTCTTTCATTATTTTTTACATGTCTTACATGTGTTAGTAATTAGTTCCTTCTATTGTTAATAAAACATTTCAGTTTAATTATTTCTTAGGAAATAAGTTAAGGTGGTAACATGGAATACCTGTGCTATATTACCACCTCATTTCCTCCAGTTCCAATTATGAACTAGTTTTTAGAAACTTTTAGTAAGTATTATGAAGGTCGAATTTGATAGACAATTAATTTTACAAGAAAATGGCATATCCCCGGCTGTTATTTCAAAAAAATTCCTCATTCACAGAGCAAAAGTGAAATGGTATTCCAAAATACCACATTTCCCTCTATATACGTGTGAACTATAGTATGCGGTCATCGCTGTTTATTGCTATTCTGCTTTAAATTTTGAAACGATGAAATTACGTCTTAAAACTTTACATAAATATGTCGTTTGTACTAGAATTTCATTGTAAAACCACATCAATAGTTCTAATTACAGAAAAATGATAAATTGAAGGATTGTATATAGTGCATTGGTGAAACTTTTCACTGCTGGATATTAACTAGGCTTGTTTGGAGGTAAATATTTCCTAAATAACAAAGATCAAAAATGCTGAACATAGCTTAGTTTTGATCGGTATTTCCTAAGTGACCAATTGCTGTAAGCGGGAAATACAATACAGTAAACAATACAATACTTAGTATTTACCAGGTATATTTATTTCCACGACATCATCTTAAATGACTTTGGCAACATTATAAGAAAATAAACATACTCCATTACCTTACCAAATACCTTAAGTATGACATCCTAGCAGAATTAAACGAGATTGAATCGATTCAAATAAACAAGTTAGCTGTTGTATACTGTTGGGTGAACATACTGTATATCAAAATAGTAAAAATTCCTCCTAAAGTCCCCATCTACATCCACAGTAAGACTCATTCAAATTCTGATCTTCTGCAAAGCTTTTTACTGTTAATGTTTAGAGATAATAAATATGCCGGAAATATCCTCATAAATGGCAACTCTTCTCTATGCATGTGTTTCTAAAAATTTTCCCATATGATGAAAAAACATTAATTTTAAAACTATAATTTGAAACTAGTACAATTCATTGAACTTTCGTTGTTGGTGTTGTTTTTATTTCTTGTTTGCTAACCAAAATCAGACAATTTAGTTAAAGTTTTAAATGCTCGACACCCCTACAGTCCCAAGGTCCTTACAATCCAAAGGCCCCATAATCTCGAAGCCCCTAAAATCTAGCGACAATTAAAATATCGAAACATCTAAAATCTTTGTCTCGAGCCGCTAAAATTCTAAAGCCTCTAAAACCACGAGGTCCCTAGTTCCAAAACGCTTAAAATCTCGAGACTTCTAAAGTTCTCAAGTCCCTAAAATTCCGAGACCCCTAAAATTCTGAATGCTCTATAATCCTGGGACCCATTTCATCTCGAAGCTCTATCCTAAATTATGGCCTATAATCGTTATGTGAGTAAATCCGGCACTGAATAAAATGTAATATACAGGATGTTGAAAAAAAGTGTATTGAAAGTTAAACCTATTTTGAGCCATACTATGTGTCTTAACATTTTTTACACACACCTTGTACATGATACTGAAACACAACTTTACATGTGTATACGATACAGCAGCACCAATAAGGTTGTATCAAAGATTTTTTTTAATTTTCAAAAATAAATTATAATTAGCTTTACAAAAATATCAAGATATAAGTAATGGTAGTTTTCCAATGTTTACCTTGAAAAAGACATTTCCTCCACTCAAGGGTGGTAAGATTACAAGAGATCGAAATATTAGTTCTACTTCGGAAAACTTGAATTCAATCTTCAATTACATTTTATAATTTTACATGTATTTTATGGATAATGCTTTAGGTTTTATACAAACCCTATTCATTTGAAATATTTTAACCTGCTGTATAACAAGGAAACATGCTCATGACTGTAATATTGAGAAACGTGAGATTCCAAGCTGTAGCTTACTGATCTAATCAGTCAATCCGGCTTTGGCGAAATTCTAGTTATATTTATCCATGTTTTAATTTTTAAAGGACAGTAGATTTCATTTAAAACAAATATACTTGTTTTGTTATATTAATCGAAATTGCTAAATACTATTGCTAGCATGCTCCTCATGTACATACAGGATGCGTCAAGAGTACCACACCAGTATAAGCAGACACAATCAAACAAGTCAAATTATTGGCGGAATATTTAATGTAACTCTTGTTTAAAACTAAAACAATTTGACAACATCGTTAGCGCCTCAAGCAACACTTATTCAAGTGATGAGGGAAACTACGTGTTGAATATGCAGGCCGGCAATGAGCCGCAGATTTTCAGAAAATAGACAGTTATTGCTAACCGTTCAAATATGGGACTACCGTTACCTCCGATCATACCTCTTTAATAAAAAAGAAACACTTCACTTGAACTCAATAATTCAAATAATATTTACTTCTATCTACTACTATCTATTTACCTTAGTATATTTGTCAAAATTCTAACCTCACGTCAGATCTCAATAAAAACACGTTTGAGATATACAATATACATAAAGTTAAAGTGGAAGCGAGTGCGCGTTATGTGATGAGATAAGGATAAAAAAGGCTGCAATTTTATAATAATTGGAAATGCTTATTTTCTAATTTCAAGAAGTTTAGTAACACGTCATTTCTACAATTCAAATTTTTCTTAGGAATGCTTTATACATTGTAAGATTTGGGAGTGTGAGTTACCTCACGTGCATGTAGGCCACATAGGTGGACCGATTGTTGCCTCCCCAGCACCTCCACAATTTGGGCATCACCCAAGCCATCCAATTCTTTGAATATACTTGAGGACATCCGCAACTGGGGTATTGCTGATTTCGGCCATATCAGACCAAAAGTATCCCAACATGGATCTTTTGATTGTTGCGAGAGCTGGGCAGTGACACAGGACGTGTTCTGCCGTCTCGTTGTCCCCGTTGCATCCTCGACAGTTTGGGCTGTCCGCCAGTCCCATCCTCTACATGTGTTGATTTAGGGTGCAGTGCCCATATAAGATACCTACAATTAGTCGCAGGTTCTTTCGGAACAGTTGCACACAAAATTTGGCTGTCTTTAGCGAGAGTACACTAATAGCAGCCCTTGCATGACGACAACTTTCAGTGTTTACCCATCTTCATGTGAAGTTTTTTAGGGGTTCTTGAAATAACATAAAGCTTAATGTCCTAAGGGATATAGGAATAAGGGAAATGACATTATCTTTTGTGATATCGTCCAAAGCTTCACGGCACTGCAGTACCACTCCTGCGGTAATTTGGCTCCTATCCAGGGCTACTAAAGCGGCTCTGCTGTCACTCTAGATACCCATACGTTGGTTCTTGATCTGTCCTTCAAGAATTGCATTTACATCATGCATTATGCCCGCTACCTCCGCTTGGAAGACAGTAACAATTTTGCCTAGTGGTTTACAGTTGCGTAGGTTTAGGTCATCGGAGAAGATTCTGACACTCGTTCCATGCCTTGTTTTAGATCCTCCGGTAATGATGGATATGTCCATATGCTGGGTTGACTCCGCATTGTTATAACACTGGAATATGTATTGTTGGCATATTGTGGAAGGAGGTAGTCTACCATTGCGTCTAGAAGAGGGCTCTTAACGACTGCCTCATCCAGGATGCGGTTATGTCTACCTCCCTTGCCACCTGTATGCTGTAGACCCTTTTGGAGCAGCCTCAAAGCCGTCCTCATAGCGACTTCCTCCAGAAAAAGGTCGAATGGTGGAAGGCATAAGATCACCTCTAAGCCGGCCGTAGGGGTTGAGCGTATAGCACCTGTAGAACTAAGACAGGCAAGACGTTGCTGGTGCCCTAGTTTGGTTGCTGCCATAACTTGTCTGACCCAGAGCCATCAGATAAGTGCTCCATAACATAGCATAGATCGAATCACAGCAGTATACAGCCGCAAGGTTATTATAAAAGAAAGTCCCCAGGATTTACCTATAGCGCGGCTACACTGCCGGGAAGCCACGCATGCTTTTTCAGTTTTACCTTTCAAGTGTTTCTCCCAATTCAGCTGTTTGTCAAAAATAACACCCAAGTATTTGACATTATCTGAAAAGCTGAGATAAGTGTCAAATAGTAGAGGTGTACGTAAGGGTCCAACCTTCCTTTTCTTCGTGAAAAGTACCATTTCTGTCTTCAAGGGATTGATAGAGAGGGACTGATCGCTACACCATTTTTCCGTTATTTGGAGAAGCGTCTGCATTAAGGTGCAGAGCGTGCCCCTTAAATTTCCCTGTGATGAGGATGGAAATGTCATCCGCATATCCAATGGTATAGAACCCAGCATCATTCAGTGAGCTTAGAAGGCTGTCCACCACTGTATTCCACAACAGTGGAAACAGAACCCCGCCTCGTGGACAGCCTTTCATCACTACACCTCTAATAGAGCTGTATTAAATTACAGTACTCTCATCGTAAGCATGCGCCTTATCCACTCACATACAGTAGGTGGAACTCCATGTCTACGTAAGGCAGAGTTCATACTTTCAAAGGAAGCCTTGTCAAAGGCTACTTCAATATCAATGAAAACTCCTAGAGTAGACATTTTATTATCTAGCGATCTCTCAATTCGATTCACTACAGCGTGTAGCGCCGATTCAGTAGATCTCCCTGGAATGTAAGCATGTTGATGCAGGTGCAGGTGTAGTAGAAACAAGCACCTTCTCCAGGTGAGCAAATATCAGGTCCAGTCCCTATTGTAGTAGGGCTGGAAAGACAACGTCCACTCCTGGCGACTTGTAGGGAAGACAGAAATTTATAGCCCAGGTTATTTTGTCACCCCGTACGACCTGGTCCGCCACTTCCCAATCCTCCTCGGTGTGAGCTGGGGCGCCGAGTCTCGGCCATACATGGTCAGGAGTGACAATACAGCCTGGTATATGTGTTTGAATTAACACTGGCGCTGTCTCTTCGGGTTTGGTTGTCAAGGAACCATCTTCTTGCTTGAGACAGCCTGGTTGTTGATTTGGGTCCTTAGAAAAGATCATTTGTAGTCTAGCCGCTGCGGTAGTGGTCTCTATGGAACTGCAAAGGGTTTTACGAGAGTCCCTCTACCTCTACCGAATTTCTTTTTTGTATATTCGTGGCCGGTTTATATATACCTCCAAATAACTAATCATTCTAATTCGCTTTACTTTATTGAAGAGTTTGCCCAACTTTGATCTCATCCTGTCGAGTTTTCTGCACCACCAAGAGGTTGTGCGACTCACCCTGGATGCCCTTGGCAGGCATGATAATTCGTAGGGTTGTAAGAGCGAGTTCTTATATTCACGCTGGCCTGCAAGTCCTCTACCTGAACAATCGCTTCTGGGAATATCGACTCCGCCAGGTGGGTTTCCAGATCTACCTTGTAAGATAGTCTGTCCAGTCCGCCAAGGTTTCCGATATTGTTTTGGTGTGGCCCTAGTACCAGATGTCTAAAACAAAACCATCTGCGGTCTGACATGGATACAACAGGTGATACCTGCCAGCCCTCAGTATTATTGGAAATACTTGAAGATGCTAGAGTAATACCTCTCACGGGCTGGCTACACGTTGTGTTGACGATCAGGTATTAAATGACATAAAGTTTAAGTCAAGGTTCCGGGTGGCACAGCTAGGATGGTTATTTACGTATGATCAGGAGTGTTAAGAATGGGAATTCCAAGATTGCGTCAACACGACGACTCGTGCTAACGGTGGGCACGGATGTTTATTAACACCATGATGGCCGTTAGATGGGTTATGCCGAAATTCTGGACAAACAAGTGTTAAAACAGAATTTTCAAAATTTCAAAGCTACCTTGATTGTAAAACTAGAAATTTCGGAAAAAATCGTCCGATGTACATTAATAATAACTACCGCGAAATAATTTATACTACCAGAAAAATACCGATATTCAGCTTCTAATCCTGGATTTTTTCATTGCTTTGTTTATATAAATATACAATTTTGTGCGACGCTTAGCACAAGCAAAAATCATCCGGAATGCATTCTAATATTAGAATCTATTTACAAATTTGGCGGTTCCTAAGACAAGCAGTAACATTCCTGAAGTGAGCATGGAGTAAAAGTAAAAGAATTTTAATGCGCTAACAAACCACAGAAACAGTGTGTCGTGCAACAGAGGTGTTGACAAATTTACTTAATTCATAATTCGATAATTTAGGTACTACAAATTTTAAACAGGTTATTTACATTTTTCCAATTGTTAGACGACTACAGATAAACTTACAACATTTTTAATAGCGAATAATAATAAATGTCTGATTATGAGTGTGATTAGTGTAACATTTTTAGTATTTTATGATGCACGAATTATGAAATACCCTGTATAAACAGCGATCTTCACTTTGTGCCGAACTAACAAATATTAGTCATATTACGAATACAACTATCTATGGTTTCTGGAAGCTAAAAGTAGTTCATTCTCTTGTAGATGTACGCGGTGTCGACTTTACATCGTAGAATGTGTTGTATCTCCGAAAGTAAAAAAATTTTGAAACTTCTAGAAAATTTTTCTACAACATGGAGGGGGAATCATCATGACTCATAAGGTACCCTTCCCCATTAATCTCTTTAGGATATAGATATTCCATTAAAAAAATTTCATGTGTTAACACCCACTTTGTGATACCTTATTGAAGAGGTAGTACAAGATGCTCTCAATATTCATAGTAACAATCATTCATTTACCTTATTCGTTTCGGAAAATAGAATGGCCCCTAAGATTTCCAAATTTGACCCCGTTAGACTTCTTTTTATGGGTCATTTAAACTGTATTGTCTACAAAACTCAGCTTGAATCCATCGCACAACTGCAGCAAGGAATAGTTCAGGAGTGCTGAGCCTGCTCGACAAACTTTCCAAAATGTTCGAAGATAATCTGAGAGTAAATTGTACTATTGCCTAGAGAACAATGGAAACCATTTAGAATCATTTAATCTAATATTTTTAATTTTTAATTAAAAGAAATGAATCTAATCCTTTTGAATTTTACTTCTCAATTTTTCCGAACCGAACTAGTTTTAAAAAAAGTAGCATTTTGCAAGAGTTTTTCAGTGAAGTATCACAAGGTAAGTGATAGCATATGAATGTTTTTAGGCGGTAACTAAAGCCTAATGAGTTGAATGGTGAAGGTTATCTTATCAGTCATGGTGATTCCTTTTCCATGTTGTAGAAACGTTTTCCGGAAAATTTTAATGGCTATTTTATTTCCAAAGATATAACATATTGTACGTTTTCAAATTGACACTCTGTATAACTACTAATAGAACGGTCAATCTAAGAAAAACTACCCTCTAACCCGGTTATATCTAAATGTTTGGGAATACAACGATTTGCTTGTTACATCCATTAAAAGCAAAAACCGAGAAATTGTCTTACGTGAGTTTGACTGTATACTTACGAAAGATTTATTACAACAACGCTCATCGTCTGACGGCGTGATAATTACATTTAAAAAACGAATTATTTTAAGTACGTCTAATAAACTGATGAAGAAGATGATGAAGAATCTGTCATGCAGTTATCAGAACGGTTTCTGCTGCATCGTAAGGCCGAAACTGTAATATAGTAGTAGATGTTCCCTACAAGAAGCCGGAACTGTAACCACTACCTGTTTGTCCATAGGCTCTGAAAATTGCAATTTCTTTGTAACTATTTGAAATCAATTATGTAATAGAAACAGTAATTATCATGGCACATGATGTTCAAAAACATTTTGTTGCTACTTAGGAATGTTACTTCGGTTTTTTGGTTTCAAATCATTTTTTTATATTTTTAATTCATACATGTTTTGGGACTAAGTTAACCACAAACAATTTTTTCTTCCACCGTAAGAGCCAATAGAAACGGGTCCAGGTCCAGAACTGTAACCACTAGCTATTTTCCAGGCGTTCTTAGAACTTGTTGTGTGTTGTTTTAGTAAATATTTTATATAAATAAGTACATGCAAAAATAGTAATTACAGTTAATTGAAAAATATCATTAAATATATTGTATTTCCAATTGTAAATTTTTTTTAATTTGTTTTCAGATACATTATTTAATTATAATTATATTGTTTTAATCTGTTGGGTCTCTCCTGGTCTTCAGATATCTATTATTCTTAACTCGGTTAATCTACTACTTGTAACTCGGTTAGCAGCAATAGGGTTTGCGATTAGCTTAACCACAACCAATTTCTTTTTCAGGGAACACTAATAGAACCGTATCCGGTAACCGTTGTTTATTTATCCCTGCACTCTAAGAATTCCAACGTCTTAGTAATTATTTTAAATAAATGAACAACATATAAAAATAGTATTTACCGTCAATTAAAACAATCTGTAAAAATATTTTATTTATACTTGTAATTTTCTGCTTTTGTATATAATAGTGTTACCCTAATTATCATGTATATAAGTCAATATTTGTTGCATTTCTGTTATAATCATAAAACATGTACAACCACAACAGATGAAGAGAGAACGGAAAAGATCGCAGAAATGAAATACAATATAAAATCTTTACATTACCATTCTACGAAAATTTTATACAAATGGAGAGTAGCACAAAAATTAAAGAATCCATATGTTAGAAGTGTTGGAGAAAAATATCTTGCTCTTACTAAAGCCATACATGAAGCAGCCAAAGAAGTTTTGGGAACCGTGATAAGAAAAATGAGCCATAAGTACTGGTGGAATGAAAAATTAGAACTAGATATAGAAGAAAATGTACCATAAATGGCTAAGCACAGGTAGTCCGGAGGATAGAAAACAATATGCAAGGAAAAGTAGAGAAGTAAAAAAATGTGATAAAAGAAGAAAACGAAGTGTGGCAGAAGAAGTGTGAAGAAGTTGAAGCCTATGTCGGAGGTACCTACCAGGTGTGGCAGAGGCATGGAAAACAATTAACAACTTAAACCATAACATAAGAAATTCGGTTAAAATGGAATTAGTTGGAATAGATCAGTGGAAGAATTATTAAGGAAAACTACTCACAGAAGATAGAGACGAGTATAAGGACATGTCTCACATAAAAAAAACAACAAAAATGCCCCAAGAAATTGATAGAAACAAAAAATGGACGATTGCCAGGTGCTGGAGATATCGCAATAGAATTGGTCAAGCATAACCCCTCGATAGTGTTAGAAATATTAACGGAAAATTTTAACTCTTGCATGGTAGATGGTGAGAATACCCCAAGGAATGGCAGACTGCTTATATAAGTTCAATATTTAAGAAGGATAATAAGATGAATTGCTCTAACTATTGGGGAATCAGCGTGACAAGTTCTATGTATAACGAGACCGTATGGACGAATACTCAAGACACGAATAGAAGGTGAGATTAATGAAAGTTAAGACCAAAATTATTTTAGGGCGGGAAGGTCAATCATCGACAATAATTTTACTCTACGTCAGTTAATAGAAAAAATGAAAGAAAGAAACATACCGTATGACACGGTACCAATAAAGAAAATATAGGAAATTTTTGAACATATGAAGGGGGTAAGAAATATTTAAATGCTGTTAAAGAACTGTACAAAAATAAAGAAAATAAAATGAAAATGGGAGGACAAATTTCAAGTAGTCTTGTACAGCAAAGGGACTGCACTGTTCTTTATCATCAACTCTAATATGCATATACAAGAAGTTCTAAAGAAATGAAAGACCAAATGTAAATCCATGGAAGTACTGATAGACGAAGATTTCTTGCACACACTCTTGTTCGCTAATGATCAGGTGGTTATCTCCAGCGACATGTAGGACATCAACTATATCATGCGAAAATTAATAGAATGCTACCAAAATGGTGTTTAATTAAATAATATCTACTAGTAGGAAACAATGAAACTTAGGATCAAAATTTAGAAAACAAGTTTATAACAGGCTGTAATGAATTTAAATACCTAGGAATAATTATCAAAAGAAGAAAATAGTCAACGAGAGATAGACAACAGAATGGACAAGGAAAACAAGCAATTCAAAGATTAAATTCTCTTCTGTGGTCCAAAGAAATAGAAAAGAGTATAAAAAGAAGAATGTATACGGCAATCCTAGAAAGCATTTTAACATATGGCGCTGATAACAGAAAAAAAAATAACGGCATGAGAAATCGACTTGCTCAGGTGGAGCTGCCGAAGATCTAGGCTAAAACATGTGAGAAATGGAAATGGAGGATGCAGTAATAGATAAGATCGAAACAAAAAAAGCTATGGTACGGCACTTAAAAATAATGCAATGTGAAAGATAGCTTCAAAAAGTTTACGAATGGTTCCCGAACGACCGAAGAAAGAAAAAAGGACATTCTTGCAAAACCTGGAGAAGCGAGATAATAGATGACATGGAGAAGAGACAATTAACAGAAGAGGATTGGCAAGACAGGGACAGATGACTATTAGGCTGCGAGAGACTGCGTTAAAGCTGTAAAATTTACTCGCTTTTATATATATATATATATATACAGAGCGTATCCGAAAAATGTACAAATATTAAATCCGATGGTAGATTACAATATATACAAATTAGAAAAAACAGTTCTTTGACAATGGGACCCTTAAGATATGAGACAATAATAATTGAAAGTTTGACCCAAAATTATTTGAGTACCGCAGGATAATTACGAAAATTTGAGTTCAAAGACATGTTATGCAAAGGAGACTAAGATAGAAGTGCAAAAATTCTTATCACTTGCCGTAAACCAATACTATTAGGTAGGTCAGTAATTTCTATTCAGTCTGTTGTTGAATTTTACGAACATTGAAATTACTGATGTTGTTCTTATTTACGAGGACGCTCAAGGAAACGCTCTAAGGGCAAGGCAAATGTACTTAGAACGATATCCTCAGCGCCGCACTCCAAACAGCCGTACATTTACTAGAACAGAGCAACATTTACGGGGTTATGGCACGTACCAACCAAAAAACCATCATCGCGGTCGTCCAAGAGCAGAAAGGGTTGTTAATGTAGAACAGCATATCTTGGAATTAGTGGAGGAAAGTCCTATTGTTAGCACTAGAAGACTTGCGTTACAAACTGGCGTTTTCCATTCTACTGTTTCGCAGATTTTTCGGGATCAGGGACTACACCCTTACCACGTTCAACGCGTTAAAGATTAGCAACCAGCGGATTATGTACGTAGACACGATTTTTGTGAATGGCTTCTTCAAAAGTGCATTAACCAACCAAATTTCCTGTTCGATTTGTTATCTACTGATAGGGGCAGGATTTATGCAAGAAGGGGTGTTTAATGTCTATAATACCCACATTTGGTCAGATGAGAATCCACACGAAATAGTGGAACACAGTTTCCAACAACGGTTTTCCCTAAATGTATGGGCAGGCATTGTAGGTGATCACCTTATTGGGCCATACATTTTACCTGCTCGTTTAAATGGAGTTCTGTATTTACACTTTCTCAAAGAGGTCCTACCAGATTTGCTTGAAAACGTATCTTTAGAGACACGACATAACATGTGGATTTTGCTTGATGGTGCTCCGCCTCATTATGCTAGGGATGTAAGGGAATGGTTAAATAATAACTATCCTGAAAGGTGGATTGGACGAAACGGGCCAGTTTCATGGCCAGCTCGTTCGCCAGATTTAAATAGTCGTGATTTCTTTTTGTGGGGCTACATGAAATGAAACAGTCAGTTTATTCTACGACAGTGAACACAGTTGGGGAATTAAGGGTACGCATTGAAGATGCTGCCGATAGGATTCGGTAAGATTCTACCGTTTTCGTAAGGATACGTAATTCAATGCTTCGACGTGCAGAAGCTTGTGTTCTCAGTGGTGGTCGTCATTTTGAACATTTATTGTGATCCACTTTTCACTTTTGAAGTAAATTGTTTTTTATGTTTTTTTCAGTTATGTTAAAATTGATTTAAATAAATGATGGATATTCTGAAATAAATTAATACTTTTTTAAATGCTTTATGCGCTTGAGGATTTATTTTTTGCATGAAGCAGCACTTGTTTATTATTTTCATGTCACATGATAAAGTGAAAGCACAAACATTTAATTTAGCGGTAAATAAAATTCTTAAATGCGTTCTAATTACAAAAATGTACAACTGCTTCATCTAACCTTGATCCCTTCCAATTCCATAGTTTATTACAAGCCAGCCAAGTTTTTACGTGTTTTCCACTTTGGATTTACTTTACAATTAGGTAATTACCTTCTACAGCTTAAATGCATTTTCTATGTATCATCAGCAGTTCCCAAACAAAATTTTATTTTATTTTTTAATTCAAAAAAAATAAACTTAACGATTTTTGAAAAATGAATAGTTCCATTGAATTCTACTTGAGCTAATCTACTACTAGTTCAAATATTTGTACCTATTTCTGATACACCCTGTGTATATATATGTAAGTCAATGGTTAATTGCCGACAATTAGCAGATTCTGTGAGTTCTCTTTGCACATATGTCGGGCAGGCGGCTAGCTTAATCCGTTGAACAGAGAAGACAAATTCTACTATATTGTTAACGACTGGTTCGTGTATCAACAAAGACCGACGGCTTTAAGGGTGCCGTTCGAAACCTGGCTGATTACGTATTGCATAATATTGGTTCGTCAGTACGAGTTCCGTACCATGAATACCATTTGACTGGTGTCCACAAAGCATTGCTGTGCAACCACGCTTTCTTTTTTTTTTAATTTTATTGTATATTTTCTAAACTATTACTTTTGCATAAGCCTGTGTTTGCCTTCTGCGTATATGTATTACTGTTAATTCGTCTAATAGCAATGAGTTCTGCGAGTAACCTAACTATAAACCTTCCACGTTAAATGAAAATAGAACCGGGTCCGGATCCGGAACTGTTACTACTGTCGTGCGCCGTGGGAACCTCTGCGGCTGAATGATTATTTGAACTGTAGTCTCTAGTTAACAAATTATTAAATTTGATTAGTATCATTTTTGTATATAAACTTTCATAGTCAATAGTCAACATAGAAACAATATTGAGTTTACATTTATTACCCTAGTAACTATTCAACTACAAAGTTTCAAAAAAAAGCAACATAAAAACCGTAGTTTATGTTTTACGCAGCAACCACTCAGTGATATTCAATTACTACCTAAGAACAAAAATTGTGTTATGTAGTGTAATTATATACCGTGATTCCCGATAACGGATAAATTCTATAAAATCGTTGAGAAAAATAATTCAAAAAAATTGTCGGACACGTTGGTGTTTATTTTTAAATTATCATTTAGAAATGTAATTTTCAACCCCCTACCCCTCAACCCCTAAGCGCTAGCAACTCCAACTTTAAAAATTCAAATAGCAAAGTATCCCTTCTGATAGCAATGAGTGGTAAAAACAATTGTGAATTGTTAATAACTGAATGTCAAACAAAATTTATTGACAATACTTAGTGGAGTGTGTGTTACTTCTTTAGCGATTAAAGAAATTAGATACCAAAAATCAGACTTACTGAAGGCGAAAGAATCGAAGTTTTAATGATGATTGGGGTTGGAGATAGAAATCGGATGCATGAGGAAGTCCGTATTTTGTTCAATGAAACTCACCCAAACCGTCCTCCAATATCGCAATCAACAGTAAGTCGAATTAAGAAATTTCGCGATCTTAGACATGAGATAAGCGTAAGACCGAACGTCCATCGACTTGAAGACAGACAATTGGATGCCTTGTTAACGGTACAGAAAAATCCACATTCAACCCTCGTGGGAGTCACTTCACATGTTAATACGTCAAAAAATGCAGTTTTCAGACTTCTTCATAAGTTAAAATTGCAATGGTACAAAATGCAATTAGTGCAGGAACTGTCCGATGATGATTTTGATCGACGAGCGCAATTTGGAGCGATAATGATGGACCTCTAGAATGCAAATCCTGAAATCATTAAAATTTTTGTCTTTTCTGATGAGGCAACATTTTGCTTAAATGATATCGTCAATAAGCAAAATTGTTGTTATTGGGCGGTTGAAAATCCGCATTGGGTGATGGAGGCAAATACTTAATATTCTCAAAAGGTTAAAGCTTGGGCTGGGATTGTAGGTAATCCAATTATTGGACCGTATTTCTTTGCCAGAACGCTGGGTAGTGAACAGTACCTGAACTTCCTCCAGTTTGAATTAAATCCAGCCTTAGCGGTACTGTTTCCTAATGCAGTAGATCCTGATGCAGCCGATCCCAGAATTTGGTTACAACATTATGTCGTTCAATCCGGGAATATCTCCAGTGAATATTTCCTAATCGGTGGATTGGTAGACGGGGACCTATTGAATGGCCGGCAAGATCTCCGGATTTAACCCCCTTCGACTATTTTCTCTGGGGTTAATTAAAACCTTGACTTTAAGGGACCGTAAAACTAATGAATATATTAGGGATAGAACAAAAGTCATAGACATTGCAATCAAATCAGCTTCTTTAAAGTGGAGATATGCAGGCCACGTAGCTAGAGGGGAGTAAACAGATGGAATAGAGTGATCCTGCAATGGAGGCCTTACATATCCAATTGACCAAGAGGAAGGCCACCTATGAGATGGCCTGATGACCTAAAATTAACAGCCGGACTGAATTGGATAAGAGTTGCGACAGTTACTCCGGGAAGCACTGTATATCGTTATCGTCGTACCATATTTGGGGTTGGTCAAAAGCACGGAACAATGCAAATATCTCTACACGAAGGTTCCGATATATAACGGATGCAACGAAGGTGTTGACGGTTTAAATGGGCTTCCGGTTTGGCCGGAATTTGGTAGAAAATGGTATCAACTTGTTTAATTTAAATGGAATATCCTGCATATTTTTTTGATATATCACAGGAACACTTTTTTGCGAATTCAGTGGTATAAAGTTCATGCCTTTATTTTAGTTCTAGAGATATTGAACGAAACACTCAAGAATAATGCTTAAATTGTTGTATTTGCTAGCAATACATGGCAACAAAACAGCGAAAAACAATGAAAAGCAAACAAATACGAGGGGAGTTTTTTATGTTATCTATCTAACTATGGAAACAAAATGCTATCGTGATAATTTTTATTATGTCAAGTCTCTGTGACATTTTAGAGTAGATCCTTCAAGTTTGATACAACCCGCTTACGATTTGTCATTTCTGTATAGAGTTAAAGGTATTGAGTGATTTAAAACTTGAACACAAAAGCGTCATAACATTTCTATCGAAAGAGGGCAATAATCCAAAGAATATCCATGAGAGAATGGTGGCTGGGTATGGGGAAAATAGCCCGTCCTATTTTCAATTCAATTTTGGTGTGAGCAATTCAGATGGGGCAAGGAGTCCATTCAGGATGACCCAAAGTGCGGAAGACCTCTTGAAGCACGAACATGGGAGCCCATAGAGAAAGTTGAAGATTTGGTGTTGATTGATCGTCGAGTGACAGTTTCAGTTATTGCAAGAGAGGAAGGTATATGAGAACATTTGTTTTTAAAATCCTTCATGAAGATTTGGGAATGAGAAAGTTGTCAACACGGTGGATTCCTATCCTGAGCAAAAATTGTGTAGACTGTAGGCAAATTTGCGATATTTTAGCGCCTTTATCCCAAGATGAGGACTTGTTTAAAATTGTAACTGGGGATGAGACCTGGGTACACCATTGGGACTCACCCACGAAACAAGAGTCGATGCAATGGCTTCATAAGGGCTCTCCGCCTCCCAAGAAGGTGAAGACGCAATTCTCAACGGGAAATGTGATGGACACAGTTTTTTGGATGCTGAAGGAATTCTATGAGTTGAGTGTATGCCAAAAGGATCTACAATAACAGGGAATATCTAAAAAGAAACAGAAATCAATTTCAAAGCAGTTATACGTGAGAAAAGACCTCACATTTTTGCCCAGAAAACTGCATGGGTGTATAAAGCACGAATCGTTAGAAAAGCAATTGATGAATACGGCTTTGAGGAATTGCAACATCCACCGTATAGTCTCGACCTAGCCCCCCGTGACTATTATATCTTTTCAAAACTCAAAAAACCCTTGAGAGGGCCTCGCTGTTTGTCGAATGAAGACTTGTAAATATCTGTGGAGTCGTATTTTGCAGAGTTATCAAATAATGTTTTTCGAAGGCATAGTGTTAGCGTTAGCGTTTTGTTTGTTCTATAACTTGTTTCCTTCATACTTAGGTAGATAACATAAAAAACTCCCGTCGTATCACTTAAGAAGATGCTCAAAATAACCACCGTTTACTTCTTGGCAATAGCCAAGTACAAATCCTTCAATTACACTAACAAGATGTTCTGCGGGAATTCTTCTTATTTCACCGAGTCTCAATTCATCCAAATTATCTTGTCGTTCGATATGAGCTCTAGATTTTAAATGTCCCAATGGATTCAGGTCCGGAGAACGAGGGGGTCATTCAGCAAAACCCCTGCGCCCTATTCACCTATTTGGAATAATTTGGTTTAAAAGTGTCCCACATTTAAAGCATAATGGGGAGGTGCTTCTGGTAAATCCAAATATTATGAGGTAACTCCCCTTCTTCTTCAAGAGCAGAAAGAATTTGATTTTCTAAAAGTTCTCAATACTTTTGACCTGTTAATCGGACATCAACACACCGCAACGCAAACCAAGCAAAATGTTACAACTTTTTCAAAACTGTTTAGGCGTATCACGTGTTCTTGTTTGTATGAACTGGTAGGTAACAATTAGAAGATATTGTTGTTCAATATCGCCACAATTATTAAAAATAAAATAAATAAATAAAATAAAACCTTATACTACTAAACTCGAAAAGAAGAGATATATCTTAAAATATATAGGGTATTCTAGTTAAAATGAAAAAATGACATTTTCGACTAAACCGAAGTCCTCTTTAACCGTCAGTATGTACATTATATCCGCCGCACCGGAACTTACCTGTAAAAATTTTTATCGAAATCTTGGTCGCTGCATTGTTTCGTACTTTTGTTCAACCCTGTATAATGATTTATTGGCGAGATAATATATTATGAAATTCCTTAATCATAATTTCCTTCTTTTTTCATTAATTCTATGTTTAAAAGTAAATCATGCCTGAACTAAGCGGTAGTTAGGTTACAACTACTTTTATTTCCTCTTACTAATTTTCTTTTTTGCTTTACATAGGGGAAACTGGCCTAAAATGGCATAGAGCTTGTTTTGAAGTACGCGCGCAAATTACAGATCGTGTGAACGTACAGGAAGGTTGGCAACAGTGCTACCAATAACCTTTGTAGCAGACAACAGCGTGGTTTGCACACACTGAACTATAATATATAGTTCAGTGTTTGCACAAGAGAACATTTAGAGAGGTGATTGTGTTTTCGCCCTCTTAAAAATTTTATTTTACTTTAAGTTTGCGTACTTGTACTTCGGACGATTTTTTTGTAAATTTTCAAGGTATGTATTAATGACTATACAGGGTGTTCGGATTTACCATGGCCATACGCCGGGACGTAATTCTATGGGTCAAAATAATGGCACAAGTTCCTATGAAGAAACGCTCAAAACTCAATGTTAAGAAAGTTACAGGCCTTCCAAGTCTTATTTCTTATGTTTTCTTTTCGCCCTATCTTGTTTAAACGTGAAAGAAATAACTTGATATTCGGTATACAACTACTTGATTTTTTTTACCATTACATCTTGATAATCCTAGTAAATTTAATAAAATTTCGCCTTCGATTTTAAGAGAAACGTCTAATTTTATCGACTTGAAGAAAGTATACATTATTTTTACAGTTTTTTAATATCTTTAATTTAACCCAAAAAAAAATTCAATTTTATGTCGGACAAAAAAGTTATCCTCAAAATAAAATTTGGGTTTTAGGTTATCAACCCTTTGACGTTAACATATTTACCTAATTTATGTTCTTATTTCTGAGGCTTATAGTAACTAGCCTGTATACCGAATATCAAGTTATTTCTTTCACGTTTAAACAAGATAGGGCGAAAAGAAAACATAAAAAATAGGACTTGGAAGGCCTGTAACTTTCTTAACATTGAGTTTTGAGCGTTTCTTCATAGGAACTTGTGCCATTATTTTGACCCATAGAATTACGTCCCGGCGTATGGCCATGGTAAATCCGAACACCCTGTATATTTGTGCATAAACTACCATAGGAACCTCAATTTAAATCATAAGCATGCTACTTAGAAATTAAGTTAAGTGCAGATAGTCTCGTTCGGGTAAAACAGCATACACATATGTAGGGTAAAATGGCATGCGACCCAACACGTATACCGTTTTGGGTTCATATAATGTCGTTAAAAATTAAGATCAAATGATCAAAAGATCAAAATACTAGGCAATTTCAACAAGTATTAATACTTGTTGAAATTGCCTATTATTATTATTAATATATAAAGTATTTCAACGAAGTAAGGCAGCGATCAATTAACAAATACTTAGGTATGTTTAATCTTTGCAGAAATGGTTGGTACATATACCAGAAAAACTGACAGGCAAAAATGGGACGACAATGCAATGAGAAATGCTATACAAGCCGTTCAGAGTAAACAAATGGGATGGCTTAAAGCTTTAAGAACATATAATATCCCTTTTACTACATTGAGAAGAAGAGCTACAGATGCTAATAAAAAAATTAAACAATGTGCAAAAGGCCTTGGTAGATTCTCTACAACATTTACAAAAGAGCAAGAATGAATGTTAATTAAACATGTCAAGCTCTTAGAACAACCTCTGTTTGGGCTTACCTGCGACAATTTACGACGTTTAGTTTACGATTGGGCAGAAGCTAATAACATAGACCACAGATCTAACAAAACTGCCAAACGAGCTGGACGGGACTGGATTAGAGGTTTCAGAAACCGTAATCTAGATCTTACTTTGCTAAAACCCGAAAATACTTCGATAGCTCGGGCAATGGCCTTTAATAAACCAGTTATAACTAACTTCTTTAAACTATATGAAGAAGTTAACAACAAATACAAAATTACGCCGGAAAGAATTTATAACGTGGATGAAACG
Organism: Limonius californicus; assembly: GCA_014611495.1. Lineage (NCBI taxonomy): Eukaryota > Metazoa > Arthropoda > Insecta > Coleoptera > Elateridae > Limonius > Limonius californicus. Next base: position 22,641 of record JABXWE010015614.1, read on the forward strand.
GGAGTATCAACAGTCCGAAATCCACCAAAAATATGTGCAAGTAAAGGGAAAAAACAAGTGGGTACAATTGCTGGTGCTGAAAGAGGAATACACGTAACAGTCGTTTGCTGCACTAATCCTATAGGGAATTACTTTCCTCCAACATTTATCTTTCCCAGAAAGAACTGGAAAGAAGGGCTACTGGAAGGAGCTCCGACAGGTTCCCTGGGCCTTCCTCAGGAATCTGGGTGGATGACAGGCGAGTTTTTCGTCAAGTGGATGCACCATTTTCAGAAGTTCGGTCGTGCAAGTGCTGAATCACCTGTGCTACTTGTATTAGACGCACATGTCAGCCATAAAAACTGGACAGTTTTGCAATATGCCAAAAAAAATGGTATAGTACTGTTGTGCTTACCCGCTCATTGTAGTCATCGTATTCAGCCTCTTGACGCATCCTTCTTTGCACCTCTAAAAGCCTATTTAAACCAAGAAGTGATGAAAAAAATTAGATCGAACAACGGGAATTTCCCAAATGCAAGTGGCTGGGGTTTTCCGTGCAGCATATGAAAGAGCAGCAACTGTCGAGAACGCAGCTAGTGGTTTCAGAAACGCAGGCCTTTGGCCCTTAAATCCTGATATTTTTCCCGAGCACTTGTTTGCACCTTGTAGTACAACAGATCAACCTGATGCAGCAGATGCTACCCAATTAGTTACACCATCAAAGAAATCTAATTCAGATGAAGTAACTAATGTAAATAGAAAGCATAATATGGAAACTGGGACTAGAAATGAGGAAGGCTTGGTTCTGCTGACAACTTTAAGTCCCATGCCACCCACATCTAAAGCCTCAACCAAGAAGCGCAAGAAAACTCCTACAATATTAACCAGCAGTCCCTTTATGGCAGAAATTAAGCAAAAAGAGGTAGAAGAAGCGAAGAAAGTAAAGCGACAGTCAGCTCGACAAGTGAAGAAACGCTTAAAAATGGATCCCAGCGATGCATTTGAAGAAGAAGTGCAATTTCGTGGAGAAATATTTGACGAAGAAGACAACGATGATGCATTTTGTTTGTTTTGCGCAGAAGAATTTTCAAAATCTAAAGCAGGAGAGCCGTGGATAAAATGTTCTAAGTGCGGAGAATGGGCCCACGTTTATTGCGCCAGAATTAGCCCTAAAACGAAAATTTATATTTGTAATGCTTGTCAATAGTATATGCCATTTTACCCTACGTTATTAATATCCCATATATTTTTCGTATTTTTGATGTTTTAGAGTGCAATTTTATTTGCAGAATAATTATTTTTATACCTCTTTGTAACAGTTCAATAGAAATATTTCATACTTAAGTTTTTTTAATTTATTTTATATTTTATTATTGTGTGCCATTTTACCCACATTCGTGTGGGTAAAATAAATAATACAACCACCAGTTAAATAAAGTTTTTTCGAAAAATATTCAACTTGATTATTTATTAGATACAATCCTATAAAGATCAATTAAACAGGCTATTTAGAGCACAATTAATTTTTAAAAATGTTAACGGGAAACTAATAGGTATAGCAGTTTTAAAAAGTGGTATGCCATTTTAGGCCAGTTTCCCGTACTACGTTTAAGGTGCTGACTGTACTACAATTCATTCTAACTTTGCATAATTAAAATCTGAATTCCTATAATTATTTAAATCCGCGGCATAGATAGTATTACTACTGTAAGAAATCCAATTCTTTCTATGTTTTAGACTTTAACATGTAGGTATCCAGATAAGCCATAAAGTTGCGTGCTGGCATCGGACTGCAAACTACAACGAAATTACTTAATTTAGAATGTATTGTGTTTTAAACATAAATTTATAATTTTTGTAACCTTTCTGTTGCCTTATTCTAAGCATCATACATCTTCTTGCACCAACTACAGATTTCTCCTTGATTCTCAACAAATCCTCTCTCTTTTGACTTTGATCTGTTTCGCAATATTCTACATACTAGATCGCGTTGAAGTTGTAGAACTTCGTACAACGAACCCCGTCAAATACAATTGTTCCCGTTTTAATGGTACGATATCGAAAAGTTGGAATATAAACCACAAAACCGCTCTGTGTAATGCGTGTACGTATATCGAAAAGTTGGAATATAAACCACAAAACCGTCTCTGTGTAATGCGTGTAGTATCTATCTACAGGACACTTCACCGTAATGGGATTCCATAAATAATGTTAAGTTTATTCGATTATTTTTGCTACTTTAGATTAACTTAGACTTGAATAAATTGGTGTTTTCTAAAGGGAGAAAACAACGTAATGCATTTTATAGCTAATTATGGTTACTTTTGTATGACGTTATTATATGAGTTAAAGAGTCGATTAACCTAACAAAATAATTCAGCATCTCACTTAGATTGCAACATTATGCTATTTTGTCATTATTTATTACGTTAAGGAAAAAGTTAAATTACTTATTTACTGTGTCCTCAATAATTTGTTTGTAATTTCGACAAATACATTTATTCGCATTTCAAGTAAATTGTTAAATCGTATTTGTTAAAATTAATGTTTCAATAATGATCCAGAATGCACAATTTTAGTGTAGCGTTTCGCCACGTTTCTCTTATTTTGGACATTCAAGGTAAATTACTTTCCCTTGCGCCACACGAAGTAAGATGAATACCTATTTATATTATAAAAACACCATGAATTGTACCGATTAATGGAAGCCATACAGAAATTATATTTGCTATTTGGTAACAGTATACCGATCTCAACTTCTACGTATGCAATTATACTGGGTGAGAATGGAATTAAGTGAACCCTAATTTTGACTGATTTCTATCCTGAGCTAAATATTTTAGCCTAAAACTATACTAGAATGCACTAGAGTGCACCCTCGCCAAAGACAGCCAAATTTTGTGTGCAACTGTCCCAAACCTGAACCTGCGACTAGTTGTAGGTATTTTATCTGGACACTGCACCCTAAATCAACACATGCACATGATGGGACTGGCGGACAGCTCAAACTGTCGAGGATGCAACGAGGATATCGAGACGGCAGAACACGTCCTGTGTAACTGTCCAGCTCTCGCAACAATCAGAGGATCCATGTTGGGACACTTTTGGCCCGATATGGTCGAAATCAGCAACACCCCAGTTGCGGATGTCCTCAAGTACATCCAAAGGATTGGATGGCTTGGGTGATGCCCAACTTGGGAACTGCTGGGGAGGCAGCGCAATCGGCCCACCTTTGAGCCCTAAGTGCACGTGAAGTAACTCACCCTCCCAAAATCTTTAATGGCAATGACAATACTAGAATTAATTGCACCTCCGATATCAACGGAAGTGAAAACAACTTAACTTAAATTGAATGACTGATTTTTTTCACAAGGCCAATACAGATATCAAATCTGTTTCTAATCGTGTTTATTATGTAGTGATATTAATTTTATTTAGCCGCTAGAAGACCTTAAACTAAAATTCAATTTTGCAGTGTGGGATGTGATCACAACGTTAACCCTATATTTTGGATTGTCACACAGTCGACCGTTACCACAACGTCGGCTAGTTTATAGTTATCACAACGTCGATCGTGATCACAACGTCGACCACCACAACGTGGACCATTGTCACAACGTCGACCATGATCACAACGTCAACCACCACAACGTCAACCGTTATCACAACGTCTACCGTGATCACAATGTCTACTAATTTGCTATCGTCACAACGTCGACTAATGTTGCGCACAACATCGACCATCAAAACTCGACCACGATCATAACGTCGACGCTGTCGATCTTTTTAGGTATCATCGATACTTATGAATTTTAATGGTCTAAATAATATTAGTTATCTAAGAATATTGAGATAATTATTGTTTTTTTTTAACTTTAGGATAGTTTTTATCTCTGCTATATTTTTAAATTGAAACAAAATAGGATCTCCGCTTCTGTGTAAAATAGATCAGCAGTTTTTACATTTCAATTATTACGAATCCCTGTGTAAATGTTACCAGAAACGTTATCCAGAAAATTTCCCAACCTTTGACACTACCATTACAACTACCAAACATAAGTTTGAAATTCTTTTTGAAGGACAAGTTTTCTACTTCTGGAATATATTTACAGGCATACAAGGGAGGCATGGGTAAGGTAGTACCCCCCATTTTGTTTGTAATTCATCTCCAAAAATTCAAAAGTTTTTAAAAACAATATAATATTTATTAAGAAACGTTTTTCTACAATAACTCCTCCTCGCTTTTAATTCAACGCCAAAAATTTAACAGCCTTCTATTTATTTATTATAATATTTAATTGCACTTCATACTTAACTTAAAAAACTAGTAAAATTCTGTAATACAACTATATGACAGCAACAATACAATACTGTCACATTTACATGATTCTTCGACATACGGAACACCTAGCAAATAATAACTATATCAATAGTTTTAGATAACTCTCATTATTATCGCAGCTGTGAAAATTAACAGTGATCGACGAGACGATAACAAGATCGCTGATGCTATTGTGATCACAATCGACGTTGTGATTAACACCAGTCGACGGTGTGGTTGCGATCGACGTGGTGACAATAGCAAACGAATCCTCGCTGGGAGAACAGCAAACTAGTCGACATTGTGATCACGGTCGACGTTGCGATCGCTGTAACCTAGTCGTCGTTGCGATCAGTCGATATTGTGATATAGACCCATATAAACAATATGTTTACAAACTACGTAATATCCGGAGATTACAATATTTATTTACAGTATTAAAATATACCATCGCCAAGGATACATTTACACTATCAAATATTTCTAAATCCTAAATATCCAGAATAAACAGTAAAATAGGAATTACATAAACATTGCAATTTAGTTCCTTCCTTATTTTTGTGCTACAAATCTTAAATTTTTGAGATATAGTGCAACAATATTGTATGGAACTAAATATGTCGTTACGTATTAGATTAGATTAGACTAAAAAAACTGGGTCAACAATTCTAATTCCAGTAAAATGTGAAACTTTTATTTTTATTAGAACCTTCTGTAACTTGGTATGAAACACATACGTACCGCCCCAAACTGAGACATTCAACCCAGAAAACTGTCCAAAACCGAAGCAAAGGACGCTAAAAATATGTTAATTGTTGGTTAATTACTTCTTGGAAAAGCGATCGCTGTAAGCAGGAAATAAAATACAGTAAAGAATGCAAATTCAAATATTTCCTTCCTAAATGATCGTTATATCCGAGTTCTCACTAGCTCGTCTTAAGCGAATGAAATTGTATTAGTGTTTATGCACCGACAAACTAGAAAAAAGAAACACAAAAGGACGAATTTTACGAACAATTGAAGAAAGATTTTGACGATGTAAATAAACAATATAAAACAGAAATATTAGTAGGAGATGTCAACGCAAAGAGAGAGAAGAGAGAACAGGGAAAAAGAAAGTCAATAGGAACAGAAGGTGTCGGTGTTATTAATGAAAATGATCATAAAGCAATAAAAGGAAAACGGAAAAACATGCTGGTGTGATCATATAGCGATGCGGGGGGGGGACGATTGAACTACAAAGCATGCTCTACTCAAGTTAAAGAAAAGAACGACAGAACAGACAAATACAACGTTTAGTGGCTAAAAGAACAAGTCAGAAACAACTACAAAGAAAAACTCGGAAGTGAATCGGAGAAACACAAAATAAAGGAAATGAAGGGATAGAAGAAATATGGAATAATTGCACAACAGCTATCAAAGAAACAGCAAAGGAGGTACTAGGATACAAAGAAGCTAAACATGAGGTATGGCTATGAAAACAGATGGGAGAGAGAATAGAAGAAAAACGAAAAGTTGATCAACAAATATTGGCAAGTACAAAGAAAAGAGAAAGAAATACAAGAAACGTTATAAAAATAAAAACATAAGCAAATTAAAACAAGTACGAGAAATAAGGAGAGAAAATATAGAGAAATAAACACTGAGAAGAACAGAAGAAACAGTACATGACGTAGGTATGTTCGTGGGAACTTCTCTACTTACTCAATCTTCTCAACACACTGAAAAATTTGGCTATAGGTATACTTTAAGAGCATCATTTTGTTTATTCACGTTAACTTACTACCACTTACCATCTCGCCAAATTTTTTAAATTGAGAACAAGCTATAGTTTTATAAAACCCATGCTCCATACAAATATTTTGAAGTTATATCATACACCAAATTATCTTGAAGTATAAAAAGGATATTTAGAATAAGTGTATTAGTCTACCATCTAATTTCAACGACATAAATCAATAAAACCTAGAGTACGATTTGATAGGAAACCTTTTCAAAAAATTGTAGGTCACGTAGCCAAGGGGCCTCGGTGGTCTAGCGCGGCAACGCGTTGCCACTCGCGGCCACAGCGAATTGTAGTCGTTCCGCTGTGGTTTCGAATCTCAGCTGGGGCGACCGCATTTCGCTTAGTTAAGTTTAGGGTGCATGCAGCATGAATGGTTAGTGCGTAAGGGACGCCCGCACCCCCTGAAGTAATGCGAAAGCTGGTCCGTGGGGGAACGTTAGTATGAATGAATGAGGAAAAAGAAAGGTCACGTAGCCAAACGCTGTTGGTGCTGGTCAAACGATCAGCCAAGTTAAGCAACGCAGGCTCGGGTCACTACTAGAATGGGTGGCCCGTTTAGTGATACAACAATAGCGATCGATCGTGTTACAAGGGCACGTCGAAGCCGTCGGTCCCGGCTGATAGTCGTTAGATCAACTCAGCGACGCTAGCACGAGCTGAAATCTCTAACAATCAATTCATATTATTAATACCAGCTTTACAAAAACTGCATTCGAATATGTTATAAAAAGTTAACACCAGGGTTTGGTTTATAAGTTACAGAAGCAAAGAAATCCTTAGTAAGAAATTAAAAGTGTGCTGGTTACTCAGTTAGCACTTTGCCTTTCTGTGCAAAACATCGATTGTAGGTTGGGTTCGATTACCTAACGTTACCAAGCAGCATATACAAATCTTGTAGTGCAATCCACCACACATAATTCCTCAGCGATACCTTGGCAGTCGTGTTCTCTGGAATGTCTGTTGCTCGGATTCGACATTAAATTGTAGAATTGTAGGTTCGCCGTGTTCAGGGCCTCGGTGGAGTAGTGCGGAAACGCGCTGCTATCGAAACAACCGCGAAATGTGGCCGATCGGCTGGGGCGTTCGAATCCCGACTGGGGCGACCGCATAGAGGAAGCCGGTGTCCAGCAGGCAGGTCCGAAAGGCTGTTGAAGTATACAATAAATAAATTATTTTTGACAGCAGCAGTATGTCAAAGACACAAGGTTTGCGATTAAGTTTTCATAATCGCACCCTGTATTTGTATTTTATAATTTTAGTTAAAAAGACGACTTACTAATCATGAAATTCATACCACTGGTTCAGAAAATATGTTTTATAGATGTTTTATTCCACGAGGATTTCTATACGTGTTGCAACATTGCGCCCACTGATGTTTGCAGATGATTAAATAGTGTTTGCTCAAAAAGAAGAAATTAAAGGAATTGAACGAACAATATAAAAAGTGGAATCCAAGCAGGCACAGAATCTAAGAATATAGAAACTATAATATCTAAGAAAGTAATGTAAACGATAAAGAGCAAAAAAGCAATGCTTCGCAGGGAACTTTTTGGTACTAACGCATGACAAAACAATAAAAAATTGTTTACCAGTATAGTAGAAAATCTAACAATCTGTGAATTGGGCTACACGAGAAGTGTCTGCAATATACCCCGAGACAAAGTAAAAGCGGAAACGGCATGGAGGGAAATAGAGACCACATCATCTATCGCTAGCAGATGAGAAAATACAGCTCTGAAATGATACAGGCATCTCCAATGAATGATAGAGGAAGGATGGCCAAAGAAGATCGTAAATTGGTCCCCAATAGGCAACATGAGAACACATAAACTGATATTAACAATGATATGGGAGAAAAAGGTCTTAACGAAGGTGACTGGGAAAATAAAAACTATTACAATCTGAGAAAGGTAAACCTGTAATGGGAAATAAAGCCAAACAGAAAGAGAAAGACACAGTGTGCTCATTTAAGTAAATGTAAATTGTGAATAATTTCGTTATCAAGGATTATTCTTCTAAATAACCCAACTTAATTCATATCAATTTCAATACATCCTATGGAATAGCAGGCAAAAAATTGATCAGACAAGCAGGAGATAAAGAGGAATGGAGAACACTGGGAGAGAACTACATACATTTAGCAATGGATGAACACAAGTTGAAAAAGAGCTTTCATTTTTGCAGAAGTTACTTTAAAAGTTATTTTGTTATTTTTAAACGCATTGATTTAATGATTATAAATAAACTAATTCTTGTGTATACAATCCTGTGCGAATCATAATATTTGACGCAAAGTAGTAAAATTTAATTTTATAGGCTAATATTGCACCTAAATTATCTTTAATAGTTACTGCAGCAATATTTTGAACTAAATCTGTAGCGGTATTATCGTCTTGTTTAACATAAAATTGTGAGAATTCCCAAGTTCTTGAATAGCGGAGTTATAGTACTTATTTAATAGAAAAATTCAGGGATCGGCGTGTGAAGGTTAGAGGGACGATCCTGTCCAAAAATAGACTAACAATACCCCTGAAAATATATAATTTAGATGAACTACGTGACTAGTAAGGGACATTTTGATCAAATATTCTACATATAAACATTTAGGGATCTTACTTAAAATTAGCTAAAAGAAGCGTTTTATATTTACATCGTAGCTACATTAATATGCGGCCTTTCTACATGTTGTATTTTTAAATTAGTGAATCACAGATTCAAGATTGTAATAAAGTGAAAAAAATGATCATAACTTTAATACGAACTTATAATAAAAAAATGCTAAGGTAGCAAAATAGACTGAAATCAGTCTTGAAACTTAATTTAGTGAAATTTTTGTTACAAACTACTATAAAATGCATGCAACTTAGGGCTTGGAATGTCTTGGAGCAAAGCCCCGCAATTACGGGGTGCACTGCGCCAGGACGACAAATTTTTGAGGCGGAAAATTTTGGAGGCGACATAATTTTTAGGAATGTATAGTTAATAAATAATATATTTTACATTTTTTTCTTCAAATCAAGTATACTGCAGACAAACGGATTAATAATCAGTAATTTATGATAAGTATAAATATTGTCGTGCCAGCGTCTTTACTCTAACAAAATGAACTTCTGTATTTTCAAGATCTATTTCTAGCTATTTTGTTTATGTAACCTTGTTGGCATCTTAACTCAGTTCGGAGTCGATCACCGTACCGTACCGTAGTGGTCAAATATTGTTTAAATAAAATACCTCTACCTTTTAAAAGGAACGTGCATGCATTATTATTCTTACCACGGGTGGTGTTGTAGTAGTGTGGATGGTAAAAGACATAAGTGAGTTTTCATAAGTGCATGAACCATATTTAAGAATAAAGGCACAACATTCACAAGGTAATGCATTTTTCTTAGGGCTGGTAATACAAAACTGAATAAATTTACTTACTGAATAAAGCAATCTATTTAGTAGATTGTAATTATTTTTGTATTATAAACGAAAAATAAATGTACTTGTAGAACAAACTGTATTTGGTCGAAATATATGGAAATAAATTTTATTGCTAGAATAGATATATTACAATAAGAAATGTATTTCTATAATTAATGTTATATTATCAAAACAAATAAGGTAAATTTCAATAACAGTCATACCGATTTGTGTATGTCAGCAGACATACACATGGTGGCGCCTGGGCGGCAGACTACCTCACGATGGCCCTGTAAAGGATCAAACCGGAACTGGGTTCCGCTTCGTGAAATTGTTGGTACTATTGTTCCGGTTCATGAAAACCATTAGGATTCACGTTCCGGTTCATCTGAAAAATAATATTTTAAAAATGTCCATCTAGCATCGCCTGTCAAACACGGTTACTAATCTAAATATGAAAAATTTTAAAAGAATTGCGAATTTAGCTTGGACTGTTAGCTTTCCAAAACAACGTTTGTCAAAATAGGAAAAGAAACAAAAAGCTTATTTACATTTGAGAGAATTGATGTAAAAAAATTGAAGCCCTATATCTCCGCTAAGGCGACGAATTTAAAAAAAATACTACTGGAATTAGTGGTTAAATAACCTCAACTATATGTGCTAAAGTTTTTCACCCATGTTTAGAATTACCCTGCATACATTATTATAATTTTGGGTTATATATTTTGTTCTGATTACTGTCGTGATTATGTAGGAAACTTTTTTGTGTTCTCTGTGTCTTTTTCTACTCTTCAGAATCTTCTTTCTTTACTTCAGAAATACAGAGTGTTTTTTCTTTTTTTTTTTTTCGTCTGATTGAAATGAAATTTGTGTATAAGAATTTAAAAAGGCGTTTCTTGCACGCAGAATGCCTATCTAGTTTTTTGTTATATTGATTTATTAGTCGCACAATAATTTTAAAGTGGCGTACCGGTTCGTGAAATTATCCATTTCGAGCCCTGATTCAACTTCTCTGTCAAGATATATGTATCTAATTTTCTTGAAATCAGAACAATATCAAAACTATGTTGCCAAAATTTTAGTAGTTTACGAGCAACTATTAACTTACCACAACTTAACCAAGGTACAATTTCTCTAAGAGAAAGACATAATCAATTACCATTATTTTCGCTAAGAAAAAAAATAATATCATGGATTGCATACGAAAAAGGCTGCACTGAATTTTCTTGGTTAATTAAGATCGTCTTAAATTTAAGAAAACAAAATTCTATTTTTTTGTAAATAACTCCTCTAAAAAAAATTTAGTATTATTTATACGCAAAGTTAGCAAAACTACTGAAGGAAACGCAAGCGTCCATAATAATTTTTGTAATAACCTGCGAACATAATTCCAGTTGCAACAACAAACTTCCTTCCTGAGTCTCTTCACCTTCCCCTGCAAGAGGAGAACAAGGTGCGCATCAACACAAATTTTTCCCGCCAGTTTTCGATCGCGTGCGTGCATACACACACACATACACACGAAAAGACACACACACATACACACACATATGGCCCAGGTTAATGACCTACACTACAGTCGGCAGCTTGGGATAGGACAAGCACCCAAACTCACTCATTGCAGCTCAATACATTGCGTGTTTGCGTGCGTATTGTCCTGCACGAGGCCCCCCCATTTCTCACTCCTGTGCCCTACGATACGCCGATTTTCCGGTCAACGTGAAGACACAACCTCTCGGGAAAAAGCTTAAAGTTAACTCATTAAAACGCAGGGAGCTAATGCAAACAATATGATGGTCGTTAAACATTAAAGAACTGAAAATATTGGTACTTTACGTGATTTCCACGTATTTATGGCTCGCTTATTGAATTTCCTTGTAAAACTGAATGTAACACGCGTTTTTTAACGATTCTTGTGTGTAGATTTTATATAAATTGTTCGCGTTTCACTGAATTAGAATTTGCTAATTTCACCAAATTCGATAATTACCATATAAATATTAGACCCACATTTTTCTTAGACGTCAAATGTTTACATCTTCTTAGAAAAAAATTATTGTATCTTTAAACTACCTAATTAGAATACTTTTGGAAAATGCTAAATAGCCTAAGCCTATCGAAAATCACTCTCACAGCTGATACAACACGTCTTAGTATTGAAAAAACATGAAATTAAAAATTAACGAAATTTTGTAGCAAACAGTTAACAGTTTTAAATTTACAGATATTCGTGATCAACGCAAATACCTACAGTAACGCTGTCCAAATTTCGATGATTTATTTTCGGTTTATCAAAACACCTCAGATCTATTTTAAAATATATGTCAATATTCTATTAATCATACATGCAACACTAAAAGTTAAATTAGTGCATTTTATCAAATGAATTCTGTGATTGGAACGAAAAAATCCAATAGCAGCCAACTAGTTCATTTTGGAAATATGAAGAATATGGAATTTTAAAACCAATTTTTATCGACATTATTTATTATTCTTTAATTTCGTTAGCTTAAAATTTTCTAATAAACAAATTTCTTATAAACGAATACTGCTGTAAGAAATTTTGCTGGAGTTTTTAACTGTGACCAAACGACCCATATTTGGTTAAATAAGTAAATTTTAAATATAAATATTAAAAAGGTATATTCAAATTAATTCATCATTGCAAACTACTAATGCCATATTAGAAGCTCATTAAAACGACTACTGAAAGAAATATTTTAAATTGCCTCAAACAAAATGGGCCTTTCAGTACCTAACACAAATTTTTCGTAGATACTACATCCAAAGATGTTATACGAGAGCTGTTCTCTCTCCACTGAGAATATCTAGCAGGCTGTGATATTTTGAAACAAATTTTGATTGACATTTAACGTAGTTGTTTACAAGTTTAATTATAGCGAAAGTTGTCAAATATATTTGAAGGTTTTGAAAATCCATATTTTAAAGTAATCCTTTCCCCAAAAATCATGGAATTTAATAAAGAGCATTATCGGGCTGTGATTTTTTACAATTTCACGCGTGTCTTAAGCCTTAAAGAATATTTTGAGGAAATCAATCGAGTGTTTGGTGACAAGTCGTGTTCCTTAGCTACCGTAAAGCGGTGGTACACGGAATTTCAACGTGGTCAACTTTCCTTAAATGACAACTTTCGAACTCCTAAGCCGAAAACGGCAGTTACCGAAACTAATATTGGTCTCGTACGAAACATGATTGAAGAGGACCGGTATGTTACTGCCAGGAGTATTCAAGCAAATATAGAGATTGGTGTAAAAGCAGTTCACAGCATTTTACACAAACATTTGATGGTACGTAAGCATTGTGCCCGTTGGATTGGATTCCCAATCGGCAGTTTGGGTCTTTAAGAACGAATCGGCTCCAACAAAAGTTGTTCATGAAACAAGAAGGTAGTCGCCACATTTTTTGGAATTACCAGACATGTTTCCAATGTAGCACTGGAGGATCGTCCTACTGTTAATGCTGAATGGTACATTACAGTTTGTTACCCTCAAGTTCTCCAAAACGTTCGCGAAAAACATCCAAGACGAAGGATCATCTTGCATCAAGATAACGCTCGGGCGCACACTGCTGCTCGTACGACTGAGTATTTGAATGCCCAAAACATTGAAATAATGGGTCATTCGCCGTATAGTCGAGACCTACCACCTAACGATTTCTTGTTATTTCCGCGTGTAAAGAAGAAATTAGGGGGTTTACGTTTTACATGGGCCCAAGAAGCGGTTGACGCATTTAGAAATGAAATAAATAACCTAACGCGGGAAGATTAGAGAAAATGTTTTAAAAATTCGTTTTACGGATGCAAAAATGCATCGACTGTGGAGGGGAATACTTTGAAGAATTATATATAAATGTATTTTGTCAATAAATTGTGTATTACTTTGCTATGCTCAGCAGAAAGAGAACAGCCCTCGTATAGAGTGCGCACGATATTGTGAAGCTACTTAGGGACACCAATAATGGTTGTGGTAGTGCCGTCACTTAGAAATTTCGCAGTTGTATTAGAAGTCACTCGAATTCGTATTCTGTATTATTAAACTACTTTCCTGTAAACAATTTAGTAAAAAATATGAACAGAGGTGGGTGTAGCCAGTTGCGTTTCATAAAGATTTGGTAATGTTATTATAACTTGGCAGTTTCACCTACTGTTAGACATTTTAATGTTCTTATTATAATTACTATCAAAGGATTGGTAACTAACCTTTTGCACTATTTTTGCGAATTTCAACTAGTGCTAAAGATATATTAGTCTAGATTCAACGTACCTTGCGTAAAAAAATTTTGTTTTGTAAATATTGCAACATAGAACGTAATTTAGAAATGCGTTTGTTTTGATTTAATGGGTGTATTTGTTTTTCAGCTTACGTTTGAGGTTTGTTAACTCTTTGTACATTTTGAATTGCAGGACAATTAGATAGATTTTCAGAAGCTTCTTCAAAGTTTTTTTTTCCTGTAATGCGAAGTGTGTTCAACAGAAACCCATCTTTGCTTTATAAAAAATTTATTCAACATTTAATTACAAATAATTACCGTCACAGTTAAGGGACCTATCCCATTGTTTTACTAACCGACGTCTATCCTGCTCATAGAATTCTTATGGCTGCTGATTGAAGAAGTCTTCCACAGCTATATGTACTTCTGCAACAAGGGTCCTTCATGGTTGAAAAAAAATTAAACACCACCTTGCCTGCAAGTTGTGCTTTAAACTTCTTCGATGGTGGTGAATTAAATGTTTCCACTGCATCGACGATAATTTACTGGATGGCTCGTAGTAATGGCACCAAGTTACGTCACCAGCAACTATTGACAGAAGAAAGTCATCACCATTTTGCCTATAGTCTGTGAGGTGTTGCAGAGACAAGCCCATACACAAGCAGTTTTTGTTCATTAGACAAGAGACGAGGAATCTATTGCGAACAAACTTTGCTGTAAACCAGATTACGAGCAATACTATGGACAGATCCTACACTCGCACCAACAATTTCTGAAATTTGTCTAATTGAAATTTGACGATTTTCTCTAATAAGGCCTTCCACACATGCCATATTGTTTTCTGTTAATACTTGGTCGCGGCTCATTCACTGTCCCCTCTTTTCCATTCTTAAATTTTCAGCATCATTCGTTCACAGTTGGGTACGCAATACACGCGTTTGCATACTCTGCTTGCCTTCGCATATGAATCTGCAATGGCTGCACACCCTCAGCGCATAAAAATTGTACGATCGCACGCTGTTCAAACTTGGACGAACTTTCAACAACAAACGTCAATTCAAAATCGAAGTTTTAAAAGTCAGAATCAAATTCAAACGCCAGAAACTTATTAATGTGTTGCTTACAAACACTACTAACATTAACAAACGTCATTTGAATTATTGCGTTTGCTTTCAAGGGTAAGTTGATCAAAGATGGGTTTAGGTTGAACAAGCCTCGTAAATTAACATTATTAATAAAATATACTTTTTTCTATTTCGGTTTTATAAAGCCGTTCTAAGCGCACTGTTTTAGCTTAAAAACAGTACGTTAAGGAGGCCTATAATCGTACTGTTTTTAGTTTGTTTTTTTTACGATGTTGGTAGTTCGATTTGAATTTGAAATGTCAGTTTCAGCCACCTGTCAGTGCTGCCATAAGTGTTTATAAAAACTCCCTAGTAATCGATTTGACGTAAAATTTTCTACATAAATTTATGTAAAATACTCTTAAACTTCCTCAATAGAAAAAATAGTATAAAGAACACGTTTCATAAGACCACTTGTCGCACTCGTCCATTGAAAAACTCGACGCTTCGCGTCTCGTTTTCAAAACTGTGAACTCGTGCCGTTAAGAA
>JABXWE010015615.1:0-33110 GCA_014611495.1 Limonius californicus
AAAAAGAACGATAAACAAGAAACCAAGATAAAGGAAATAGAAAAAAGAAAAGGCGAACGAGAGGGTAAAAAATTGCCGCGTTGCAAAGAAAAAGTAATGAAATATATGAAAATATGGTAAATCCTTCGAACAAGATTAACATAGTTTCTTGCATAAACCTTGAATACGGAAAAGCCAATTTCGAATAAAAAAAGTGCGACTGTAAGTTGTGCCTCTATATTTATAAATAACAATCAACTATGCTCAGAACTTTGTTATACATATGCATACAATATAACAAGTGTCCGAAAATGAGTGCAGCATAAAAACTGCTTCAGATCATACCATGTTAATTGTATCAACAAATAATATGATTATTCTGTTGTTATTTTATTCTAGCACGTGCGACAACGAGAAACGTAAAATGACTCTATAAAGTATTATTTATTTATACAGGGAATTTTTCTTTTTAGTACACATTGCCTATGTATACTTTTAAAAAGAACGCATCAATTACGCCTATTATGTAGGCAATCAACTATACAGGAAGGTTATTTTTGATGCGGTGTTTGTATTAAATAAGTAAATCAAAATGAGTGGAACAACAACGACTAAAATAAAAACAACAGTTACAACAAATGTTCGCAATGGCCACCTTGTACTTCTAAACAATAACCTAAACGGTATTGAAAAGCACGCACATCATTCGCAAGAAAATCCGAATTCAAACTATTGCATTAGGAACGTATGCGATCTTTAAATCTATCAATATTTTGTATGGGCATATTTGTATAAGTTTTTGATTTCAAGTATCCCCAAGTAAAGAAGTCATTGGGCGACAAATCTACAGAACGCGGAGACAACGGCACGAAACCGAATCTTCCGACTCAACGTCCTGGAAACGTGTCGTTTAGAAAGTTCCTTATAGCATTCGTGGAATGCGTAGGGGCTCCATCCATCTGAAACCACGGGTCATCGATGTTTAAATTTTCTATTTCGAGAATGATGTCGCTCCTTAATAACTCTACAAATTTGGTAGGGATTACCATCAATAACATATGGACCGATAAGCTTATTTTCAACTATTCCTAGCCATATGTTAACTTTCCCAGTATATTGAGTGTGAGTTAAATTTTGTATATGGCAGTTAGTGCGGGACCAATATCTAAGGAATAAGATTAGCAGGATAATGGATAGTGGATAGATGAGGAATTATAATACATACCGAAAATTTTGTGAATTGACTTCTCCATTTATTGTGAAAGTTGCTTCATCACTAAAAACTATCTTATTTAAAATGTGTTCATATTCATTCTGCAAATTAAAGAATGTTTCACAAAAGATTGTTCTTTTTTCCTTTTTTCTTTGTCTTCATCGAATCTTTTACTGTTATAAATACCGGGGTTTTAAAAACATTCAAATGTGAACCTATTTCTCGTAATGATACTATGGGGTTTTCTTGAACGTAGCATAAAATATTTAATTTCATTTCTTCGGTTAAAACGTGATTACTTTTAGTTCTTATTTTTATGGGAATTTATTACGCATCCCTCTAATTTATATTTTCTAACAATTGTTTGTATGGTTCGAATACAAGGAAGAGGTCTTAGGTTCTAGATATTTTAGTAAAAATAAGTCACTCACAGTTTTTAAGAATCGAAATGTATTCAATAAATTTCTATTTAAACAACAGCAGATATTAAAAATATTAGCATCTCTGATTTTTGCCGTTCATTCAATTACAAAAAAGTGGCCAATAACTGCAGCAAAATAGGCCAATTACTATGACTGAGCGGACAATAACTGTACATTTTGCTAATTTAAATTTTTCGTTCACGAATATAGTCTTCTTAATTAATTAAATCATTTATTGACATGACAATTTTCACAAATAAAGATAATTGTACCTCTTACCCCCTATATGCAATTGTTGCAACATATAATAATTGTAAAAACGGGACTACGAGATCATGTTTGGCAGTCATACATTTTTCTATCATCCTGTGCAGGAACTATGTGTAAGATTCCTGCAGTTGTACGTTTTAATGGCAAAAGTTTCCCAAATTAATGTACTTCGGTTGTAGAAAATAACCCAAGCATGAACAACATTTAAGCTAATTGCAACAAGTAACTTTTTAGTAAACACAACTGAACTGAACGATGAGAATAAACATCAAAATCCGCACCTTCGGGGTAGCCTTTATTATCCATCAAATATGTGATTTATTTCAACATAACTGTAGTACAAATGGAAATTTGATCGCTACAATGGCAGCACAACCAGCTGATTATTTTATGAGAATGAAGGTGTCATGTCGGCGCTATTTGGTTTAGGGTTTAGGGTTTCGTGTACTGCTAGTAAGTTAATCCGCAAAATGTAGCATCTCCGACTGAACGTCCGATTTCAAAGGGTTGGTTTCCTTTCACCGCATGATTTTAACAAACAACTTAGTTATTATCCTTCTATTTGTTATTACTGTTTTCTGGAGGCCCATTATTTAAATTAAACCCCAACACGTAAAATTCTCGGTAATTAAAGCAGACAGTTTCAGGCGTAATAATTACACTCACAGTCCTCTTGGATTTTAGAATCAGGGTAAATGTCGATCCATCTCTTCTAAATCTTGCAAAAAACCGTATATTTAATAATAAATCAGATAACAATCTAAAATTGTATCTTGAATATTTTGTTGTATAAACATCGCGTGTTTTAGTTAAGCAACACGTGAAATTATTCTAACTCGCCGACTATGAGGAATTCCCCCATAAAGTTAATTTAAAATATGCTAATAATCAAATTTTAGAATGTCTAATATATATTCCAAAAATTCTGCGTGTTAATCGTTTGATTGCGACAAAATGTTTAAATCCCACAAGTGTGAAGCAAAGCAATTAGAAACGTTAGCTCGCCTTGTTTCGAGTATCAGTACAATATTTCGTCGTTGCCGTGGTTGTAAAAAATCGTGGCTACCCAAATAAAATAAGCCGAGAAGTTGACAACACACGCTACTGTAATTACAGTCGGATTTACATTTTAAATGTTGTGTGAATTAATGAAATAACAGGAATGTGCCAAGTGAACGTACTCGAAATTTGTTTGTTTTTAATACTATTCCAGCAGTTTACTTGTTTAATTTCGTTAGAATCTCTTGTACAGCACTGCGGATCTGGTTAACCTCAAAACAGCTTTGCAATTAATAAATTTTGTTTTAATGAATTGCAGCGCGAGCAAACTCCAAACAAGAAGGGAACTCCGCATAGATCAGTTGGCGTCCTTCTGGTAACTTTTATACAATACCAAAATTTATGGTGGGGTTTTTTTTTCAGATGTGCTGCAGATATTGAACCATAATAAAAAATCTGAAAGCGCACCTTCTGTCGGATAAGAACTAAAGCCGTAGGTTCTGTGCCTCTACCATATGCTACACGTTAAAGGTCACTACTGGGTCTGGAGTTACCCCAGATAGGCAAAATGTATAGCTAGGGTGTAAAATGTGCCCAGTATGATCTGAGTACAAAGATATGCTTGGAAAACCGCGTCTTAGATCTCTCCCAATCAAAAGCCAACCGACCAACTACGTACTTTTTAACCCCTTCACCTTCAGCTTTCAGAATTTTAATATATTGTCGAAAGCCAGAATTCTGATGTCCTACAACATTTATTTCGATCTATCTGCCTATATCGATCCACATTAGATGTAGGCCTCTTCCAATGCTTTTCATCTCTGCCTGTCCTTCGCTTTTTGAATCTAGTCATAATCTGCCACTCTGTTAATATCGTCCGTCCATCTCATATGACTTCCCTTATATCTTTTTCCTTGTCTAGGTCTCCATTCTACTACCACTTTCGTCCATCTATTTTCCTCCAATCTTGCCACATGTCCGGCCCACCTCCACTTCTGTTTCAGTATCCTTACTATTACATCTTCCACCTTCGTTTTACTTCTTATCCACGTATTGAATTTTCGATCTTTTGAACTTATCCGCAGGATTGCTCTCTCCATTGCTGTCTGTGCAATCACCAGTGACTGTTCTTTTCGTTTTGTCAATGTTTCGGAAGCATAAGTGAGAACTGGTAGAATATTTTAGTTGAACAATTTGGTTTTCAGTTGCTGTTCAATGTTACTTTTAAATACTTCTGCTTAACGCTCTCCATGCCAGTGTAGTTCGTCTGTGTATCTCTTTTTCTTTATTTTATTTATGGTAATGGTCTGCCCTAAATAGAATAACTTCCTACATCTTCAATGATGTCGCTTCCTAGCATGATGCTGGTTCGTAAGCCCTCATTGTTTATTATTTTTGTTTTAGTAGTATTTATTTTCAACCCTTATCAAATGATTTTTGTTATAAATCTGACAACATTTCTTTTAAATCCTGGGCATTATTTGCAATGAGTAAAACATCATCTGCGAATCTAAGATGGTTTAACCTTCTGCCGTTCATACTAATTCCCTTATTATTCCAGTCAAACGTTTTAAAGATGTCCTCTAAGCACAATGTAAATAATTTGGGAGATATTGCATCCCCCTGTCTTACACCCTTTTTCATTTTTATAGGGTTTGTTTGTATATGGAGTTTAACTGTCAAGGTTGCCTAATCATATATGTTCCGGATTATATTTGTGCATCTGTGGTCTACACGGCTGTTTTGTGATGAATTTAGGATAGCTAGTATTTCTATAGAATCAAATGCCTTTTCGAAATCTACGAAGGCTAGATATAGTGGGATACTATACTCGTTGGTCTTTTCTATAAGATTTCGAACTGCTTGGAGATGATCGTTTGTACCGAATCCCTTACGAACGTCTACTTGCTCAGATGGCTGATATTGGTCAAGTTTATTTGTTAGTCTTTTTGTTAAAATTTTTGTAGGCAGTTAATCCACTTGTGATAGGACACTGATTGGTTTGTAGTTTTCCAATCTTGTTTTGTCTCCTTTTTTGTGTAGCAAAACCACCATAGCGTTATTCCAGTTTGATGGTATCTTTTCTTCTTTTAAACATTGGTTAAACAATTCTCTTAGGTGGTTTAGTAATTTCTCTTCGCCAGCTTTTAACATTTCAGGCTTCTCCGACTGATTTATTGGTTTTTAAATTTTTTATTGCAATTTCTATTTCAAAAACTTCTATGTCAGGAACCTCTTCCGAATTCAGATTTATTATTTTCCTGTCTTGGAAAGATGTTGCTGGTTGCAGTTTAGAATCAAACTGTTCTTAGAATTTTTCCGTTCTCTTTCAGAATACGGTTTTGGTCAGTGATGAGTATTTACTCCATTTAGGTCTCTTTATGGCTGTAATAATATCCCTATCAAGCATTTTTTGTCTTTTCCATTCCTTGGTTTTACCGCTGTTTCTTAATGCTTCTTCTATTTTATTTTCGTGCCATATTCTGAGATCGAACTTTATTGCTTTCCTAATTTTTCTATTCAACTCCGTGAATGCTACCGTATTTCGCATTTTGTTTTAGCCATTTCTCGCCTTTCTTTTATCATATCTTCTGTTTCTTTGCTGAATTTATTTTCTCTTTTCGGTTTTGCGTTACCCATATTTTTCGTGGCATTAATCATAGTTGTTGTGATTTTGTTGAATTTATCATCCATGTTATCAGTATCTTCAATACCAGCACTTGATATTTCATTTTCTAATTTTTGTTTATATTCATCCTTATTTTGCGCTATTATTCTCCCTTCGCTGCATCGTTTTATATTACGAATTTGTCTTAATCTTTCTAGTTTTCCATTTATATATAACTTTCCTCTTACTAAGCGATGGTCACTACCAGTATTTACTGTATTCAGTCAGAAGTCGATTTTGGTTTTCGTCTTTCCATCAGGGCTTCGCAATGTCCATTTGCTACTTTCCTTCTTTTTTAAACAGGTGTTCATGGCATACATTCTTACTGAAAAGTTTACCAACATGTGCCCTCTCTTATATCTACTTTATATACCGTGGTCTCCTATGCAAGTTTCTACATATACTTCGTTTTTTCCTACTTTTGCATTTAGGTCACCCATGATTAAAGTATATTGGGTTTTGTTTTCTTCAATGCATCCTATTATTTCTTCGTAGAAACTCTCCACTTCTTCGTCTTGATAACCTGAGGCTGGTGCGTAGACCTGTATAATTTTTAAATGCTTGGTACTTGGACGATAGTCTTAAGATGATATATATTATTCTGTGTGTTTTTGCTATAAAATGTGTGATGTTATTAGCATACTTCTTATTTATCAGTATTTCGACTACTCCTTCTGACTTACCTTCTTGGCCTTTGTAAAACAGTACGTAACCAGATTGTAACTTGATGCATTTTTCTTGCCTTCTCTTCACTTCACTCATTCCCAGTATATCTCATTTAATGTTATCTATCTTTCACCAGCTCTTTTAATCTGTCATCCGATAGTAAGGATTTAACAATGTAAAAGTGCATACAAAGAGATGGTAACCTGATGACATTTTTCTTTGATTTTTGTGTTTCGGTTTCTCTGTATTTTTGTTTTTCGAGTTTTTCGAGCTTTTGCCTCCCCCAGAATCCATGAGGCTGACCGCTCCATTGGTATGGCGGTATGGGATTCTGAGCGACTTGCACCACCCACCTGGGGTAATCTTGTTTTATAGCTCGACATATTTAAATTGTATTGCATTGGAAGGGATTGGCCCCCAGTTACCCTGAGTTAACTTAGTGGTGATATAACTTACTAAGACCGGGCATGCCCATCATATGCGACCATGCTTGTGACGTAACCCCACATTCAGCCACGTCATTGGTTGCCTAGCCCTCTATTTCTGTGTCAGCTGACTACTGCCTAGGTTCCCAACTTGGTAGGGATAGGTAGGGATATAGGTAGGAGGATATAGGTAGAATTACATTTGGTATTGTTAGGAATGGGGATTTTGGACCTAGTTCCTCTCAGTGTTAGGAGGTGAGAGAGAACCAAAGATCGCGTGGCCAGGGTCGCTTCTCTGAAGTAGACGTATCTCCGCCGGGGTCGTAGAGTGTCTACCCTATTTATTTAATTAATAAAATATATAAAAAATTAATGCAAAAATTGTTTAGTGTTTAGTATGTTTACATTTCTATAACAAATTAATTGGCTAATAACCCAATACAAGCAAACATCACATTAGTTCTTGTTCTATTTTCATCAACTCGAAGTTTGTCATGTTACGCTTCTCCTTACACGACCACCATCATCCATAATAGAACATCGTTTGTTGTATACCCGATATCTGTTTATTTTTAATACTATCCCAGCACTTGCTTGTTTAATTCGTTAGAATCTCTTGTACAGCACTGCGAATGTGGTTAACCTCAGAACAGCTTCGCAATTAATAAATTTTGTTTAATGAATTACAACGTGCGCGAACTCCAAACACGAACTGAACTCCGCATAGATAAGTTAAATCTTTTTAGTAGCTTTTACTGAAATTATAAAATATTTTCGTTAGTATAATTTCTACCGGGTGTCCTTTATAAAACTACCCGCCTTGGGAGGTTGAAATAAAATATTTAATAATACTAAACATAAGAGGTCGCAATATGGCATTGAAACTTTAAACTACCTGTAAACTCTTTTAACATCAGCTTTCACACTTTAAATAAAAGTATTCAGTCTTAATCGTGTGAGTAACTGTTATGGGATCACATAAAAGTATAGATTATAAAAAAAGCACGTAGAAGAGCAATGTTCCACCTATGCTATAAACTTTCTAAAATATTAATTAACATGCAAAATCTAAAAATAAATTAGTGTTTCCTCTCTTGCGAGGCGGTTGCTATCTTATCCCCTATAACCGTGTTGCGCACTTTTTAAAATGGCACAGACATAGAGGACCTACATTTTAACGAATCACTGGAAGTGGAAACACTTCTACTCCAGGGAAGATTTACTAGGCAGAATACTTCGCTGGTTTATATGCACATCCTGAAAACGGTAGAACGTAATAATCTTTCTTTTACAACTTAGTTACAACATATGGATAATGCTACGTATCGGCTTTCGTTCCAACGACTTAATGCGGCCCCTGAACTAAATTTTAGTTTACGTATGGCTACTGTTCAAGAAAACGTTCTGCTCTTGACACTAGACAGGGGAAAGTAAATAATATCGGTCCTTTCAGCCATGGTATATACAGGGTGGTGAATTTTTCACTGCACACCATTGGCTTCTCGGAAACGGTAAGATATTGAGGTCGGTTAAATTTGAGTAAAGTTGCGCTTTTTATGGTGATTGAGAATCTAAGAAGGAATCCTGGATACTTTGATTTGTTCCTGATTTATCACGAAAAAACTTGTGTTGTGATGTCAGAAAAAAATATTATCTTCCCTACCATTGACGCTATTTCACTTAAACTTGTTAACATTATATTTTTGAATACCCTGTGTTGAACGCCATTGAAAACAATTTTCTAGGCTTTCTAGATTTCAAGCTACGCTAGCTAACCTCTTTATATCTTATGGCCGCCATGTAGGGGTTTCACAGTTATATGGACAGACAAATTAGTTTTTTAAATTGCTAACCGACATAACTTTTTATTTTCAAAACAGCTTTTTGACATTTGAGAGTTTACGTAAATAATTTGTCATAAATCACGAACGATTCAAATTATCTAGGAAAAAGCGCAACTTTTCTCTAATTTAATCGACCTCGTATTTCTTACCGTTTTCGAGATGCCAACGCTGAGCATCGTAATATTCACCACCCTGTATATCCATTTGAAAAAAGCAAAACGTCGAACTATACCTTGTTTGGCTAAAGCAATAATACTAGCAAATCAACCGGATAAACAACTTAAAATGTTGGAAAACTCGTTTATCACGTTAATTTGTTTTTAGTTACAGAAATTAGAATTTGGTGTTAGGTGGTACTAGTTAAGGGTTTCTATTTAATGTATTACCACATTAAATACGTTGCAATTTGAAATCTTTAGGATTATGAGGCTGGAACTAAAGGGTTGACTAGATATTTATCATTTTATAACTTCGCATTTGCCGCCCTTTTATAATATCTTATTTCGTTCTGAAATATAAGCTGATTCGTTGAATCGACATAACCGATATATGAAATGAAATTAATAAATAAAAAAACTTAAGCATGCAATTCAGTGGATTTATAGATAATATTATAATGAAAACTGTAATTAGAAATAAGCTAAAGTATTAACCAGTTAGAATGCAATAGAGACCATTTGAATGCACCTCGTATAAGTTGTTTTCTCTAAATTGGGAAACTCAAAGGCCACAAATCTTGAACAATCGATAAAAGACTTTCGCTTTCCACATCCGATAAGAATTGAACTTCTTTATATCGGTAATTAATGCGAATACTTACGCCCAATTAATCCTCCCTATTGCTCAGATAAAATTGTTCCGCTAACGATGTTTATTTTCTTAATACTGATTCATCGCTATCTCCACAGAGGTTAACCTTTTCTTGGCAAGCTAAACATCTTCTGTTTAATTTAATCGCTCGCCCTCTCGGTCTAATTCGTTTATACCTAAAAGGAAACATGTCGGAGTTTGACGGTTTTCATAGCGCACACATTCTGGCTGTTCTTGAGGAAGCCAGAAGTGCCTTTGAACCCATTGTTGACACAGAAAGTTGGAGTTGTGCGGCTCTGACATAAATATTATTTAACAAAGGAGGCTCTCATAATAGAATATAAAGCTCACTTACTGTGCCCGAATCAAACTGTGCTCCTTCTCTGCTACATCAACTATTATCCTTTTCAAAAGAAGTCGTTTTTTATGGATTTGCTCTCTTCAGCAAAATTTGGAAATTGCAATATTTAAGAACGGCTCAACGACCTTTCAATTTATATTGTATCGGATCTTCTAAGACTTCAAACGCAGATCGCAAATTACTCTCTTTGGTTTTGCCTTTACGCTAAAATGCTTTAAATATAATCTTCGTATAATTTGAAAGTTAAAAATATGGAATGAGGGTATTTTAAAAACGTGTAGTGTTATTAGTATATTACAGAGTTTGTCAGTGCACGCATATTAAATGAGAGCCCCTGAAGAAGAATTTTAAGAGAGCAGTAGCTTAATTGAATATTAATTTAAAGAAATCGCTGCTAGTAGTTGTTAGGCATTCTTGAAATAAGCTCTTTGCACATGCGTTTAGAACGCACAACGAAGCAGTGTTTGAATAAAATCTTAATATAAGAACACGTTGTTGAAATCATACAGTAGGTCCCTTATAGGCAGCTATAATAATGTTGCCAAATATACAGTGCTTCCCGAAAATAACGGATAAGTTCTGTAAAATCGATGAGAAAAATATTTCAAAAAATGCTAGGACACGTCGATTTTTATTTTTAAATCATTTGAAGAAGTAATTTTCAACCCCCCCCCCCTCAACCCTTAAGCGCTAGCAACTTCAACTTTAAAAATTCAAATAGCAAATCCGCCATCTGATAGCTTTCTTTATGTTGAATATAAAAAACCAAAGTTTTTCAAAATCGGTTGATAAATAACGGAGATATTTACCAAAATGTATTCAAATGAAAGTGCCAATATTCGAGGAGGTGTTGATACGGCTCTACCAATGAGTGATAAAAACAATTAAAAATTGTTATTAATTAAATGTCCAACAAAATTTATTGACATTACTTAGTGGAATGTGTGTTAATTCTCTAACGATTAAGGAAATAAAATTCCAAAAATGAGATACTGAATGCGGAAGAATCGAAGTTTTAAATTTTGATGTATTTCTCAAAACTCATCGCAATGTTTACAGGACGTTATTTTTATCACTGATTGCTAGAGCCGCACCGAAGCCTGCTCGAATATTGGCACTTTCATTTAAATACATTTTGGTAAATATCTCCGTTATTTTTCAACCGATTTTTAAAACCTTTTTTTTTATTGTATACAACATAAAGATAGCTATTAGATGAGGTATCAGAAGGGGTACTTTGCCATTTGAATTTTGAAAGTTGAAGTTGCTAGCGCTTAGGGGTTGAGGGGTGGGGGGTTGAAAACTTCATCGCTAATGATAATTTAAAAATAAAAATCGACGTGTTCGAGCATTTTTTTGAAATATTTTTCTCAGCGATTTTATAGAATTTATTCGTTACTTTCGGGAAGCACTGTACATATTGCTATGTAATAAAAGTCATGGTTTAAAACTAACCCCAACTAGCTCGAACACAAGACTGTCATCTCAGGAAATTAGAGAAATGTTTTCACTCGTGACCTCGACTCGTTCAAAAAGTTGAAATGTTCAAAAAAGAAAATTAACACGTGCAAATTTTTTTACCCTCACTATGCTTTAATGTCACCGAAATTAGTTAATGTTTTATCTGCACCAACCTTTACACAGAAGTTAGGCACGCTAAAATACCCCTGACTGCTACTCCTCCAGTACACAGACCGCACTCATCTCCTTCAGGCTGCTTCTCCTTACCATGGACTGCTGGCTCTTCCCGACATGCAATACCTATCCATTTCCATTAGCGATGATTAAACCTCACATTTCATTTGATGATGCTCTATTCTCTTTTTAATATTACAATTGCATGTCATTCAGAAAAAAAGCTAATTTTAAAATTTAGTAATCGTTGACCGGCGGGGAAGAGGTTAATTGATACGGAAAAACACGTCTTGCCCCGACGGCGATTGAAAGGTGAATGATTCAATTATTTAATCGAATTTAGAAGCTTAATTTTACTTGACAACCAATGAAATTACAAGGTTTATGACAGATGTGAAAACTGTCAAGCTGTCAAATCCCATTTTTAAATATTACCAATCTACACAACACTACACTGCGACTTCAGCCTTAGGTCCAACATCCTAAAAGTTTTCCTCACCTTTTACATACTATTATTTACTAACCGCACAACCGATCATAATGAAATTTTAAAATGTCACTTATGCCCAATTAGCACTTAAGCCCCCATTATAATATAACAGCAATATATATATATATATATATATATATACATATGTGCGAAGCAAAGTAAGTATTTTAACTCAGTTGGAAGCCTTCATGTCTTAATTTTAAGATCTTTATTATGATACATTTGCTGCCGAGTTATTAATATATTCTTTGTCGAGTGCTTTATCTTTTGTTGTTCAGCGTTTCCGTGTTGATGAAAGCAGTTCAAAAAATAATTCATTATTATACATTCTTATAATAAAACCATCTTTAGTACGCTTCTTTTTCGTTGCGTGCTTTGTCTCTTAGGAGACGTTGCCATCTTCTTTCATATGCCTGTGTTGCGAATTTTAAAATTCCATACACATAGCGGACCTACAGCTGCACGAGAGCTCGCTTTACTAGGCAGAATACCTCACCAGTTTGTTATTGCCTTGCTAGGGAAAACGGTCGTTAAAAATCCGATGTTCCGGTACTAGAAATTGAACCGCAAACCTTCAGCGTAAAAGTCTAACGTGCTGACCTCTAGTCCACGACTGCCTTTAGTATACCGCATTTACCATATTGTAACATTAATACAAAACTATTAAAATATAATCAGGCCTATACACCATTTTTTCTTTGTGAGGCTCTACATCCCACGAAGGAGGTTGGCCTGCATGGCAAATGGTCAGACCTCTCGTGTTCCTGCTCTCACACCCGGTTATCTGGTGCCAAATTCATGATGAGCGGTGATATGGTATGCATCACGCACTGGACAACCGCATTAGTGCCCCCTGTTCTTTTGAACGCAGGTACCCAATTATTTAATGCGACTGAGTAGGCCGCCGACCTGGCATCGAGTCAGGAATATGAACTTCCGACCTTCCGCATCGGCGCCCAATGATCTAACCACCGGACCACATAGCTTCTGGTTTAATGTTATGGTGATTGGCAATGCCTGCATATTAAGTTGAGTCGTCTGAGTTTGACATCTCAAAAGTGTTTGTAGTTTAATTAGGCCTCACTTTAAGGAAACTCTGTCTGTTGAAGCTTTTTGAAATAACATTAGCCATTACATAAGTACATACTTAGCAAATATAGTCTATGATACTGATTTGCATCAATAATTATATTGTATTAAATGTCTTGTTGAAGAATCTACAGTGGTATAGCTGCAAATTGTCAATATTTACTTCTCATTATTTATACTGCTATCAGTTACAACCATATACAGCCTTTGGACATTCATGACATTTTGTTCGTTACCGGCCTCTATGTCGCACTGCTGGGTACTGGCACTCTTCTTTGTCATGTGTTTCTCCTCAGAGAAAAACACGGAGGAATTACAGTTTAAATTCTAGAGAAGGTTTTGACATTAGGACCTCGCGGTTGTCAACCAAGTTGGGGAAATGTGTGTGGTGAAATGCAGAATAAAGCTTTCGTACGTGGTGCGATTATGTTGAATCATCGATTGCGTGAAATTAAAAACAGTTACATTTCAAAGATTTAATTACAGTACCATTAAGGATGTATAACTGTTTACGTTTATTTAATTATTTTATTGAAGTAGTACGAGCTGTTTATTATATTTGTTCATGTTAATTGTTGTTAGAATTTCGATTTAAATTAATGTCAATATTTATCGCCTTTCGTTGAACAAAGAAAATACAGATAAAGTTAAATATAATAAGAGCGCAGGTACAGAATGGCGGTATTAATCGTTAGATTAGAGATTGTCGTTATAATTTAGAACAGCTAAAACTGTGACTACGTGTAAGCTAGTTTGGCCGTATCCTACATTATAGTTCGAATTTGTAAATTGAAGTTGATGGTTACGGTCAGTTATAGTCTCACGTATCGCACATGTTAACCGCATAACGATTCTAAAACCAAATAATAAACACATATCATTGTGTCTTTGTTCAAAATGCTTATAATTTGCAGGTTCTATTTTTATATGCTTTTTAAACTATCTTTACATGAACATAAAATCGAACTTTTGAGAAGTTTCGGGTCTAATAAAAAAACATAATTACTCTTATCTCTTTAAATGATAGTTTCTCGCACTTTTTTCCTTCACTTCCTCTATGTTCATAAAACTCGACACTTAAATATAGCGCCAGTATCGATCACACTCAAAAGATAGTCGTAAAAACTTACAGCTCGTAATGTATATACTGATATTCAGAAGAACACATTTTAAGCATGGAAAAACCACTGCAAAGTACTTTTGCAGTTAACTAGTAGCTAATATGCTGCAATGAATTAACCAAATCAGAAATAAACTGCTATTACTTTAACATGTTGAAAGTATATAAAAAATCTTTTTAAGGCTAATCAATTGGTATAACATTATTGATTTAAAATTTGCAGATCGTTAACGTAGTTTAGCACCTGAAGAAAAACTACAGCAAGGGGGCGAATTTAATTAAATTCTTATTTAAAACACACTGTTATCAGGTCCTAGATATAGCATATGCCCTTTACACACGTGCTTAACACGTGAAGTCAATGACGTCGTACACGAAATAAGCTCTTAACGCGAACTACATTTAACGTGCCTTTACAACTTTATTGCGATTAATCGCATTCCGTAAAATAAACGCTCTATAATTACAAATTAGCGCGTCATAACTTGATATTCAAATTAGCTGTTGAAGATAACTAGAACTCGGTTGATTTGGAGGGAGAGATACACACTGCACGTAACAGTGTAGCCTAAAACAGCACAGCAACGCCTTTCCGTTGCGGGTTCATTCCAGCCCAAGCAATAAGTGTTCCCCTGAAACAACGCTGAATATTTTACAGTGAATTGTGGAGCTTTAATTTTTCAGTCGTCAGCTGAGTTATAAATTCTTCGGAAAGGTTGCCGTATGCTAGCAAGTTGGGACGCGTGGTGTGATGATTCCGCTTAAAAAATTTGCACATTCAGTCTCACACACAGGGGTAATAAAGATGAACAATGGTGATTTGCTGAACCCTAGTGGGCAAGGCTGTTAGAATCGTAAAAGGGACGATTATCGATTGCGGTTTTATATCTTTCCACAAAAAATTCTAGCTTAAAAACTGTTATAAATTTTTATTTTTCTAAAATATATATATGTTTAAGGTGCAACACATGTAAACACATTCGCACATACATATTTAAATATATGTGTTTTCAGCATGAAAATACTAAACGTTTAGTGTGATGCCCTTGTACGAACAACCTATATGGGCCAATATTAACCTCTACCGCAACTTACATAACAAAATGTTTGTAGAGATAAGTCTTAAAAAATGGATCTTTAAAACAAGCTAACTCCAATATAATGGACAAATGTTGGAACGGGAAATAATCATATCAGAAAAATCAAGCAAGTAGACTTAAACAAAATACTATTGAAAATCAAAATTTCGATTCGAAAATCACATCTACAACTAGTGGATCCCAAATTCACTTGTTTTCTGACTAGAAATTATTGGAATATATAAATATAGAATGCGAGGGAAATCAATTAGAAACAATTGGAAGCTATGAGTACTTGGGTGTTATTATAAGTCAAGACGGAACAATAGAAGAGGAAATAAGAAACCGCTTATCCAAGGCAACAAGACTGTATTACCAGATAAACACAACACTAATGAATAAAAAGAACTGAGTACAGAGATCGAACTGCATCTATAAATATCAGTTTATATACCGACGTTAGTATAGGGATCGGAAAGTTGGACACTCCAGAATAAACACAGGAGCAAAATAAGTGCGGCAGAAATGAAATGCTTTCGGCCAGTGGTACGAAAAATAAAAAGATATAGGGTTGGAGACAAAAGGATAAGGGAATTGGAACCACTAGTAGAAATAGTACAAAAGAAACAGTTGAAAGTATGCTGTAGTTGTGCGTATGGAAGAGGACAAAATACCGAGAAAAGTATTGGAAGCAAAAAGAAAATGAAGAAGAGGACGAGGAAGATCAAGGCTTACATCAATGAACATGACCAAAAAGGAGATACAGAAGAGAGAGAACAGTATGGCAGAAGCTAAACGATTGGCGCAGGACAGGATAAAATTCCTAAAGTGGATAGAGGACCCCGACACCTTAGGGTACAAGAATAGATAGATGGAATAGATAAAGCAGAAGAAGAAAGAAATTATTGGCAATGAATTTCAGAGAGTTCTGCCAGCTAAACTGTAATACAATTGGCTGTAACATATTATTGTAATGGCAAATTTTCCTTTGTAAATCTAATTTACTAGTAGAGGATCATAAATAAATTGAGTTCTGACTACATCAATAAACTTAAAAAAATAGTGAATACAAAATAATCAACTAACATTCTCATCACTCATTTATCGTTTAGAGATATGTCAAATTACAAATTTAAGGGCTTGACATATTAATAGCTTCAGGAAGAAGAGGAAGACCCAAAATGACATGGATAAATGGAGTGGAAGCAACAGTGAGAGTCAGGGCTATTGAGGAAGGGGAATGGAGATATAGGAGGAGATGGCGATCAAAATGCTGGATGCGGCAGAAGCTGTAAGACCCCTGCTTTATATAGTATATAATTTGGTAAACGTATTTTTTACAATTTTCAGATAAAACATTCATTTATATATCTGATTGTACATCCCTTTCGGTATTATAACTGCTCCTTCTGCGGAACCCTCTTGACTACCTTAGCATGGTAAGTCACTCCACGTTTGCCTGCTGCATTTCAAAGTTTCCATTCTGTTTTCGCTTTCTCTCCAATCTTATTCAATTCTCTTTTATATCTAATATGTCCGCTCTCCAGCCCTTGATTGCCATGGTACGCAAATCACTTATCGCATGGTCTTCCAATCTTCCTCTTGGTCTGCATCTTGGTCTGCCCCTTGGTCTGTTTATTTCGGGTTTTCACCCGGTTATCCTTTTCATTGTGGCTTCTGGGTCCCTCCTATATATGTGTCCATACCATTGTACAGCATGTGCTTTTATAAAGTTTACTATATCTTCTTCCAGTATGTAACTTATTTCGAAATTCATCAGAAGTCTCCTTTTTCTGTTTTTTGGGACCCAATATTTTTCTCCTGATATTGCGTGCAAAATTGGGCAGGTTTTCCTTGTCTTTCTTCGTTCGGCACACCGTTTCGCTTGTATAGGTTCGCTAGGCATCGGATTGTCATTTATTATGTTTTTATTTTCGTCCTTCTATTAACGCTATTGCTATATAATGGATTCTTGAAAGAACAATAAGCCCTATTCCTGCTTGAGTCAGCTCTTGGATTTCTTCACTTTTTTCGATATTTCCATTGTTCCTCAGTTCTAGGTATTTGAAAACAAATATTTACTTGATTAAAAGAGAACGGGCGATTTCTCAAAATAGGTGTAAATCGATGAAAGATTGTTATTATATGTAAACTATAAACCTTCATAATCACGGAAAGCTTTATCCTAGGATCTCAATAGAAAAATAGAGAAGATGATCTACTATAATTGGCACAACTAAAGTGAACTATAATTGCAACAAAATATATCTGTAAAAATAGTTACCTAAAACTGACAATTTGAGTGTTCTGTTCAAGATGTTTGAAACACGATACCGTGATAGATTATTAAATCCAGTAATGTGTTTTTCATTTTTCTTGTTCTTCTTCATCTTAAAGTAGGACTTTGGACTGTTACTGCCTAATGTCCCTCTACTGGTCGTCTGTGGAGGTTGATACCCAGCTGTTCTTCCATCTGTTTGGTGGTCTTCCCTGCGGCCGTCTGGTGTCTGGTTTGCACATCATTGATATTTTGGGGAGTCTCTCATTGTCCATGCGCTCGACGTGATCCCTCCAGCGTCTTCGTCTATCTTGAACCGATTTCCCATCATCTGTCACTACACAGTCTTCCCTTACTTGTGTGTTCCTAATTCTGTCCTTAAGGCTTGTCCCAGTTATCATTCTTAGCGTCTGCATCTCTGTTGTTCGTAAGATTTGCTTCGTTTTATTCGTTTTCCGTCTCGCCTCAGCTCCATAGGTCAATATGGTTCTCACACAGGTTTTATAGATTCTAATTTTACTGTCAATATTCATGTATCTGTTTCGCTATATTACGTCTCGTAGTTGTCCTGATATCCACGCCGCCTCCTTTGCTTGTGATCTCAGTTCTTCCACTATATTCCTGTTACTTGTTTTGTCTAATCCCAGATATTTAAATTTTCTCACTTGTTCAATGATTTTATCTTCTACCATTAACTCTGGTTCTTTTGCTACTACCATCGCTTTAGTTTTCTGTATTGCTATCTTCATATTATAATGTTTAGCTATTTTGTTGAGTTGAAAAAACATTTGCAGGAGATTATGTTCGCTGTCTGCGTTCAACGCTACGTCGTTTGCAAAATATACGTCTTTTATATTAAGTTTTAAAATTGTTCTTATTACAAATTTTATCTTACATAAATTTATTATTCGATGTTAAAGCTGTAGCCCTTACTCATGGTCAGAAAAACATAAATTAAGTAAATCATATTGAATATTTTTCTAACTGTTCTTTTTAGAACTAACTAACGAGTATTTTTCTAGCATCCGTTTATGCAATACAATGGGTTTCACTTTAGAAGAGATACTTATTGTCGTGAAACTAAGAAAACAACCTGCGTATGCAAAGAACTAATATAAAGTTACAATTCTGGTAATACCATTAATGTTATTACACCGATATCAAGCATCCAATCTTCAGCAAAGGAGTTCAATTACATTTGACATCCTTTGTGGCAAAAGTCTCTATCATCGATATGATGTAATAACGATGCTGTTAGCGGAATAACTGTTGCTATCAAGTGAGCTGATTAGTAAATGTAAGTGGAAAGACAACATGATTGATGACACAAATTTCCCGATTCTGTCCCTCCGACCCGATTTAGATCTCTTCCACTTTATTACTTCTATCTCCACAGCGGTGGTTTGTTTGACGATTATTGCGATGACGTCGGGGAGCGACCTTAACCTTAAAGGAGCGGCGTTATATTTCTTTATTATTTTCGTTAGTCCGTTAGTATATTTTCTTTATGATAGCGGGAATATTTTCTTTATTTTAGCTTTTACGCCTTCACCCACACCCGTACCCGGACAAACCGGGCAAAATGAGATTTATTACAAAGCAATGCATGTGTGTCGCCGAGGGGGTTCTGGCCATCACGTTGCACTAATCGAATGTTCATTTGCCATACGAACATTATGCACTAGCGCAATCAGCCGGACGAATCTAATTTGCTAGGAAGGGATAGAAATTTCCGCTCATTTTTGGACAATAACGGCTGGACGTTAACCGGCCGCTTTACGAGAATGCCAAGGGTTTTCACACATAGCCAACTAAGTTTGCAGTTTGTGCATGTGATGTGGGGGCGTCGGGGGCGTCGGACGACACGCGATCTGGCCATAACGCGTCGCGCCGCACCTTCTATACTAAACCACTGAGTTATGGTCAATATACTTTATTACGGTGGCATTTCTTGTAATTCATTGTTGCGTCGATTACTGTCGACCACATTTCATTTTGTTTTGTGTTATACATTATGCATGGCGCTTTCTTCCTATGTGTTGATCTAAATGACGAATTAAAATTGTTTGATTTCATGATAGGTTAGATTGTATTACCTTTCTGGATTGCTATTAAATTGGACGACCGTCATAACAACTGACATTTAAACTTGACTGTTGCTTATTAATTTTGCATCGTCACGAACTTCTTTTAACTACACCGATTTAGGAATATTTTGTTTTACAATAATTCCTTTATCAGGTAATTTGATGTTCTATCGATAAATAATAATTAGTAAGGTAAAACGATCGAGACAAATTATGACTACATAGAAAATATAGTCTACCTATTATAAATTATGTACAGTATTCTTTACCAACGTTCATCTTTTATTTAATGGAGAGATATAGAATTGATAAAGACTGTAATAAATACAAAAACAAACAGAGAGGCAGATATCATAGTCGCCTTAATTATAAGAGATGATTCTCGGGAGAATACGAGTCTTACACTCCAAAAATAGGCAACCCAAAAAACATATCAACTAGCTACTGTTACTCCTAAAATTGGCATAAGTAAAGCTCATGCGACTCAAACAGGTTTTCAATAATATAATGTCTGAAATACCTAAGCTTCTTCTTCTTCTTCATAAGCCTTCTTCTACCCATTTTCGAGTATAGGCCTCTCTCATATTACCCCATTTGTGTCGGTCTTCTGCTGTTCTATACCATATCAACCCTGCCTGCTTTTTGATGTCATCTGCCCAACGTTGAAAGGGTCTGCCTCTGTTCCGATGTTCTCCCCAGGGTCGCCATTTGATGACTTTGGTGCACCATCCATCTTGCTTCCTTGCGGCGTGCCCCGCCCAATTCCATTTAAGTTTCGTTATTCTTTGGATAATATCTTCCACCTTTGTCTTCTGTCTTATCCACACGTTAGTTTTATGATCCCTGAGGGATATATTTAATATTCGGCGCTCAATTGCACGTTGGTGTACACGTAGCTTATTTATGGTTTTCTTGGTGAAAGTCCAAGTCTCACATGCATATGTCGTCACTGGTAGTATGCATTCATTATAGATTTTTGTTTTTAAGTGCAATGGGATGTTCGCTGTCATGATATCTTTGACTTTCCCATACGCTGCCCAGGTTAGCTTTATTCTTCTTTCCGTTTCTGCTGTTTGATTTTCTCCTGTTAATGTCAATAGTTGTCCCAGATATATGTAGTTTTCCACTCTTTCTATAGTTTTATCCGCTACTATTACATCTTCTTGGTTATTTTTGTCGTTTGTGCATACTTTGGTCTTATCTATGTTCATTCCTAGCCCTATCTTTTCGGATTCTTTCTGGAGTTCGTTTAGCATTGTCTGCAATTCCTCCCGGCTTTGGGCTATTACTATGATATCGTCCGCAAAGCATAGGTGGTTCAATCTTTCTCCTTCTATTAGGATACCTTTTGTCTCCCATGTTAGGTTTTTGAAGACGTTCTCTAGAGTGATTAGGAATAGTTTTGGGGATATTACATCGCCCTGTCTGACACCTCTTTGTACTTTTATTTTTTCGGTGTTATTATGAAGTTTTATTTGCATAGTAGCTTTGTCATATATATTTTTTATTATTTTACTATATCTATGGTCTATTCTTGCGTCATTTAGTGCTTTCATTACTGCTCATATCTCAATACTGTCAAAGGCTTTTCTATAGTCTACAAAGCCCAGCCACAGCGGTATGTTATATTCCCTGGTTCTTTCGATTAAATTCCTCATTGTCTGTAGGTGGTCTATAGTGCTAAAATTTTTCCTGAACCCGGCCTGTTCTTTATTTATATATAAATCTAACTTGTTTTCTAGCCGGTTCAGTATTATTCTACTAAACAGTTTATATATCTGTGAGAGCAAACTTATTGGGCGATAATTCTCCAGGTTTTCTGTGTCGCCTTTCTTATGTATTAGAGTTACGACAGCGTTCTCCCATTCTTCGGGGAAATCCCCCTTTTCCATACATATGTTGAACAGTCTCGCTAGTTCCTTCCATAAACTGCTTCCTCCTTCTTTTAGCATCTCGGGTAGTATCTGGTCACTTCCTGGGGCTTTACCGTTTTTTGTTTTGCGAAGCGCGTAACTTATTTCATTCTCGTTTATAGGTGGTATATCTTCAGAGCCCACATTTACTATTTTTCTTTTTAATTCAGCTCTTGAATAAATGTCTTTTATTCTAGACTTGTATAGGTCTTGATAAAACTCTTGTGCCCTCTTGAGGATTCCGTCTCTGTTGTTAATTGTGTCTCCTTCTTTGCTTTTTATTTTAATAATTTCTTTCTTTTGCGCGTTTTTTTTTCTGAATATTTTTAATCCTCTATTTTGTTGTATTAACTTTTCTACTTCCCTTTCTTTGAATTTCATAATATCCTCCTTGGCCGTTTTACGAGCTAGTTTATTTGTCTCTGTGTATTCTATTGTATGTCTTTTGTTTTCCGTGATTAACTGCCTTCTTTGTTGCAATAGTTGTTTTGTTTTGTCACTTAATTTTTCCTTTCTTCTTCGTGTATTTTTCGCATATTGGTTTGCGGAGTCTTTTAAAGCCTTTGTTATTTCAGCGTTTATTTTATTTATGTCTTGCTCTGCTTTGATTTTATTAAGTTTTTTCTTAAGTTCTTCTTGGTATGCTTCGGCGTTTTCCTCCAATTAAGCTTGGATATTTATAAACAAGTCTGTGTTGTTTTTGCTCACATTATTTTATTTAAAAGTTGAGTAGAATAAAATACATATTAAATGCGTTTCTGATTCCATAATATCGTCAATACTAATTTAGATATTGCGGTAACTTGTGATATGTATTTGGGGTTGCCTTTCTTCGAATAGTAGGCTCGTACGCTCCTGGAAATCGCCCGGTTTAAATAAAAGAGTTTGTTTTCAAAATTCTGTCAGCAAAATATGTTTACAATTTAAGTTTTGACCACATTGATTTCCAGTTTTATTTACGCCAAAAGCAGAAATAACTAAATAAATCGAAAATATAATAAAAGTGGACGTTCTAAAAGTATTAGTCATAATGTTAATAACGTATACATACTATACATTTTTGAAGCAACAATTATTTTAAAACAATTAATAGTTTGTTACGGGCCAAACGAGCTTCCTCGTCGTCCCGCAACCGGATAGGCGGAAAAAGGCCTGCACCTTAGCTCGGAGGAGTAGGGGGAGTTCACGGAAATCGCTTACGGGAGGAAATCTTCCTAGCTGTGTACAGAGTGGGTCAAAATTAGTGGGCGCCACCTTCCAAGTACAGCTGATTGTAGGTCCTCGTGGAAGGCCGAGAAGCCACCAGGTTACACGGATCCGACTCACCTGTATTGTGCCTCCCTTCTGTTTATAAAGCTTGCAAAATTAATGCACTCACAAATACAACATATACAATAATAAAACAGGCCGTGAATTTTAAAACACATATAATCACAAACTATTAGAAATGACACAATACAAAAAAGGACAGTAATGATGATCTCGTAGTTTAATAATACAAACTGTTGGTTTGAAAGATCAATTAGCAAACCCGCCGCTGCTGGCGTACGATATTTACCTTCTTCAAAGAACTACGTAGCCAGGGGCGTCGAGTTTACAAGCCTACTGCAATATACAAGAAATTACTCTTTACAATTAGTAGTGCAAACAACGACAATCGGCGACTGAAGGTCGCTTCTCGTTTAAAAAAAAGGTTCAATTACGTTGAATTTTGCAAGTTAGCGCGAAAAAGGTTTCCTTTCACAACACACACAAAAACTGGTTCTTTACCTTAGCTTCCTATGAATGGGTTAGAGCGAGATAGGCACAATTTAGGGGCGATTTCCTGTTGCAAAAAAAAAGAGGAAGACGACGTTCTTCGGTGCAGCGTTGGAACGAAATGTTGCTGTTACGGCCCTGGGGAGTAGGTTGCTTCCAACGGGAGCGTTGAGAGAGAGATGGGACTCTTCGGACGATGGAAATAAAATAACAGCTTTCACCACCACACTTGCACGGTTTTTTCTATTTAAATCGCCGGAATCGAAAGGAGTAATTATCCTTAATTATCCAGGTACCAAGGTGAACACTCTGCTATTCCTTATATATATCCGACTTAGTCGATTTTATTTGCCCGAAGCTAAATGCGATGCGGTAAAACTCGAAGTAGCAGATGCGCCTCGATAAAAAAAGAACCGTTATTCGAAATTACGTCCGTCTGTCCCAAAGGTCTATTTTCTACTTTCGTTACGGCCCCCGTACGGGTGACCGGAGTCATCGGAGATGTAAAGTTGACTGAAGAACTCGCGCGCCACGCCAACCTGCATTTCCCCCAAAATATTGCAACATATTACAATACAATTCTAGAACGAAATTGACACGTGCGTCTTCCGAGGGTCAACACAGAATCCCAAGAATTGTTTTTGAACGGCAAATCTAGCCTACAAAGGGAAACTATCGAAATTGGCCTCGTCATAACTCAATCTTTAAAGAAAACAATATATCCAAGACTGTTAACATAGAAACGGCAATTAAAATAACGTTTTTAATTCCTATGGAGCGGAAATTAGAGCATGACTAATTCAGACGGAGCGGAACAATCAAATGAACATAACAAGTTTTCGGATTAAAAGATCTAGGCAACACACTATACATAGTCAACTGTACATGTAACACAATTTAACTGAATAGATTGGAAGCTTATTCGTTTGTGTTGCTTTGGAAGTTATGAAAACGCACTTTGACCATTTATTTTGTTTGTTCGTATACTTGATTTACTAGATTTGGTATAAATGCAGTTCTTTTACTCTATATTGGTTCCATTACGTCAATTCGTTATCTGACAAAATAATAAACTGGATCACACCGATTAACATCCGCATCGTTTTCCCTTTATTTTTCGAAACAATTTGTTGCATACTTTCTGTGTTCAATTTTCACTTAATCCTCAAATTTTGAGGTAAATTATTCTACAATTGTACTACCGGAATAGCCGTATTATGCAAATGAATTGGTACATTTTTTGTCGGTTACATTATTCAATTTTCTCCCTAAGCACGTATATAATATGCAGTGAAAATATTTGGGAATTAGCCACCAAATTTCAATTTCATGCTGGAATTAGTTGATTTTTTTTGTGAGCGTAAACGTGTTTCCAATTTAAAGTTTAAAGATTATATGTCGTTTTAACAAAAAACATATAAGATAAATTTTATTCATTGTGAACTTGCTTTACTAGAATATTTTTTTTAATTGCCAGAAGTATTTAGTTATTGTTATTTTATAGGAAAAATCAAAGAACAATGCGTTAAAAGAGCAGCTTACTATTTAAATTATTCCGAAAACTGATAGTAAAGGTGAACTACTGGGTTAAGTATCTACTTAAATTATGTATAAGCACATAAAAGCACAACACTAACAATAATAGTTCGAAAACGAACACTTCGTGGTATCATTTCGGCGCCAAGTCCATAAATATTGTAATGTACTCTACAGGGTGATTCTAAACATGTGCGAAACACATTAGGCGCATATAGCTTTGTTACTTTGGAACGCTTAATTTCCAGTTCCCAAAAATGTGCAATTGAATATGCAAAGTGGATAAAATAGAATTTTTCGCAAATTTAACATGTAAAAAATCATTTAACAAATTTCCGAATAGAAATAACAATTTAAATACATTTACCTAACGTTATCACTTCTGGGTCAGATGTTATCCACGTTTCATGTTGAATTGTATATTTTTCTGACTGGAAACTGAGATTGAACTGATAGCTTTCCAAAACAACGGAGTCTATCAAAAATGAGGTATGAAACAAA
Organism: Limonius californicus; assembly: GCA_014611495.1. Lineage (NCBI taxonomy): Eukaryota > Metazoa > Arthropoda > Insecta > Coleoptera > Elateridae > Limonius > Limonius californicus. The sequence goes on from JABXWE010015615.1 coordinate 25,144, forward strand.
AAAATTATTTACATTTTTTGAATTTGAAAAGGATTTGCGAAGCTACACGTGGTTAACATTTTTCGCATATGTTTAGAATCACTCTGTATATTATATACTTCATATACAACTAATATTATTATGTCATGCTACCTTTAAGTACTGTACTTTTAAAGAACTTCTACAAAAAAAAAAATAATTCAGTTGATTTCATTATAAAATAAAGTGCAAACTTGAATTTCTATTTTCGCTCGCTCATCCACAAAAATTAAATATTTTCGCGGAAAACATTATAAGAATACCATAAATTCCATTTCAAATAACAAAATTGCGTCCAAGTTTTTTAAGGCAGTTTTCTTTAAAATTTAATTCTTTAGCTCAAAATCAATGTCGAGAAGCTCTAATAATGTTCCTTCAGAAATAATAAATTAAATGGGTTGGTTGTATAACCCCATCTTGTTTTCATCCGATATAAAAGGAAAATGCCTTTTCTTCAAATTACCGTGTATGTAATTATCAAAACAATTATTTAATTCCTAAAACTTATTTGTAGAAAGCTAAAGGCGGATTTGTAGGGAAGCCGATAGAGGGGGACATTTAGGTTTAATTTCAATTTTGTGAAACCGAACCGAGAGATTGGTAGCTTCCGCCGAGCGTTTTCAGGCGCTCTCCTTTTCAACCGTCTGGGTCTCTTGACAATGGTCCTCAAAAGCTTTCTCTTTTGCTGTTAGCACGGATTCGAACCGGTTAAGGGACCGCTCAAGGTGCTTTCGACGCGTCAAAGGACCGTACGTGACACTGGACCCCCCCCCCTCTAAACCTTTCGTCACACATCTGCTGAAAAAACGTTTTTGAAAAAAAATCTTTCCCAAAAACCGGTTTCTAAAATTTTTTGTACGAATTTCTTCCAACAAGGAGAACGCTTGACCACTACGTGACAAAATCGTGTCCGGATCGGCCAGCCTGTTCACGAACGGCGCCAGTGGAAGCGAGCGGGCATGAAAACGATTTTGAAGGCTTGTAATTCGGTCATAACATAAAGAACATTGCATTTTGCAGACTAACGCGTTTTCGTCAAGGGTCAACCGAGTCTTCAGAAGATTGGCCTATAGAACTATCAATACCCCAAAGTTGCCTACTCTTCGCAAAGGGCAAAAAAGTTTTGCACCCTGTAAACTTTATTTATTATTGTTTACTTCCTATTAAAAACAATTGCGAACCTTTTCCTCCCTTCCAACACTTTCTCTATCGGCTTCAGTACCTTCCTTCAAACCTTTCTTGTACATTTAAGGATTTCTCATCCGCTGCCTCCTTTTCTTTTTCTGCTAGTTTTTTCTCTTCTAATCTCCTTTTCTCTCCTAATTTGGACCCATTTCCTCGTTTCTCTTATATTTCAAGCCTGTTTCTTGTCGCATCCTTTTGCTGATATCTTATTTCCTGTACCCGTTTCCCCTTCTTCCCTCTTTTCGTCTATTCCAATCATGTCTTTCCACTTTAATCGCATTCCCTTCTGGTCTTTTTCCTGTCTTTCGTTTGTTTTCTGACATATCGCCAGCCATTCATCCATCGTCACACTAATGAATGATAGAAAGAGTACCCCTATGTCATCATTTCTACATATTACAAAGAAGGAATATGCGGTGACATCCCTTTTCAACAGCACAATATTGGTTTCTGTTAAGGAAATTGAGTGTGTTGTGGACCACACTGGATATATCTGTGGGCCATCTTGGATAGCTGTCAAAGTTCAAATGTGAAGTTTTGATTGAAAGGATATTTAAATTAAATTAGTGATTTACACAACTTGTGCCGGGTAAACTTTAAACAAAGCTGGTAGAGTGTTATTAGGGATATTCCAAAATTACTATAGCAATTCTGTTGTTCGTAGCCCGATCTGCGAATCGGTGCCGGTGAAAGGAATGCTATCACAAATGACAGATGAGTGACAGCAATTTATACGAAACGTTTCAGTTTCCAGGTACATCAAATACATATTTAACAGTGATACGTAATTTAATACCCATCCCGGACCAATATAAATTTGTTCATAACAAATTAAAGAACTAAATGCTACTTTGTTTTCTGTATTCATAAATTAGTCTCTTGGGTTCATCTAGGGTAATTCATTATTGATTTGAAAATTACGCACATGACGAACAATATTGGTATTACATATAGCACGTATTAGGTGCGTAGAAAATTAAAACCATTTTTCATTCATTCCCTGTAAACGACTTACGTTAGACTTCTGTATAAGTCTTCACATAGTCTTCCAGTATAGACTGTCAGTTTTGAAAACATAATGCCTGCTATAGCTATCAACCAGCGCTCGTTTTCAAAATTAACAGTAATAAATGTACAGGGTGTTTCGGAAGGAATAACAAATATTTTGGAAGGTTGTAGTATCGACTATTCTGAGTAAAAAACTTCATATAAACAAGTGCCCAATTCTTAATGGATACGGATATTCAACTTTTATTAATTTAATTTTTATTTAAAAACTCGTTTTTAGTGATTTCACGTCAGTTATAACCTGACATTGGTTGATATTAGAGGTGTTCTTGGGAATGCCGCGGACCTTCTCAAACGATTAGCATACTGATATGATGTTTATATACGGTTTCTGTATCTTGAACTATTATAGGATAATGTTTACTTGGTTACAAATATTGGTATGATCTATCAGACGTTCTACAGCCATCTGGTGATGTAAATAAAACCTCCCCTGACCGATAAATTGACAGCAGTGGCCCGTTTCTTGGCCAACAAAGTCTACACACCGAAGACCTATACATTCTTGTTTGTAGAGTGAATGAGAAGCAAATTACACAAAGAAATGGTAAATAAAAGATGAGAATTGCTCACTAGGATGCTATTACTCAACGTCAAAATGGCTTCAGAGAAATAACAAGTACAGTATTAGCTTTAGAATTGCAAAGTGCACCACCACGGTGGTATTTTCGAACATTTATTATGAATTGATAATTATTTTTCAATTATTTGTATCTTGTATCATTCCAACTGTAAACAACAATTTATCTTTCTTTAATATCTATCACAATATCCAGTTAAAATAGCTGTATCTACCCATTGAGTATTGGTCAAGTGTTTATATGAACTTTTTTCCTCAGAATAGTCGATACTGCAACCGTCCAAAATATTTACTAGTCCGTTCTCCTGAAATACCTTGTGTAAATTGGACAACTAGCATAGCTTTTATAATACATACTTACTTCACAAATTCATATATTTTCTTTTTGGTGCCCAAACATTTCTGCTGTTCATTCAATACGCTATTTAGAAAAATACAGCAAACTCTCGATTATCCATGTGCGAATTATCCGGTTTGCGGCCTATCGCATTTTATTTTTGTCAAAAACAGAAATTGTAAATAAGAATATGCTATACCCATATTATATATACAATACTGTATTGATAAGAGTTATATATACTGTATAGTACATACGAAGGTAATTTTTTCAGTAAATAGCAAAAATTGTATTATCTGTGGTATTCAGTTATCCGTCCAATTTTATCCGGTGATTAGCACGGATAATCGAAAGTTTGCTATATTAAGGAAACGAACGAATGCGGATATCAATGAATTTGGAAGAAGTAGATTAATTAAACGGACGTATCTGGCGGTTAAGAACGGGAAGGTAAACTCTTCCTTTGCAAAGCCACATATGTCATATTTTTTCTGTGTTGCCTTTATAATACTCGAACATGCTTTGTTAGTACGTGAAATATTGACAGGGAACCTGCTAGGGTGACCATTATTTTTATATTTCACTTAATGGTAACATGTCTATCTATAAAATTACGTATTTTACGTACTCTACATAATTTAATTGATTTCCCTTAGAATTTTGTTTATATTTATAAACTTTTAATCGTCCAGGTTCCTAATTACTTGCTCCACTTGAAAAAATTGGTTTATGGGTATATATCATGGAGACTCGGTAAATACTACTAATAAATCTAAATATCCGAAGCACTTTGGATAGAAGAGGTTGGAATGCAAGAACAGTTTTTGGTTTAATAGCCTATTTGGCAAAAATGATGATAACATACGTTTTTAATGACGATGTCCAGAAAGAGGAGCAAATCTTTATGAATTCTAATGATATTTGTTTTCTCGTATATATTGTAGTGTTATCCTAACCAACTACCATGATAATGTTTATATCAAAAACACTATGAAAACATAAAAAACTAATATTGTCGATAAGTAAGGATAAATATATAAGAACTGCTTCCACTATTTTTAATTTTCTATAGCCGGAAAGCGTTAAACACTTATTAATGAACGGTTCAGAGAGTACAACGAATATATTTTAAATATAGAGAGGAATGACGCCAGGCAAATAGTTTCCCACTTTGAAGAAAACAATGCTTCATTGTGAGCGTGTTTTCATGTTTTTATTTGGAGACCTTTCAGAAATTTTTTTATTTACTCAAACATAAACTCCAATGTGCATCTACAACAATTAAATATTAAAAGCTGATAACAAATTATTCTCTATTATTGGAACTGTTATTAGCGTCATTAAATATTAACCTGCTGGTAAAAATACTTAATAATTGAATGTGTCGTTGATATATACTAGGTAGCCCGTATTTGACGTTAAAGGGCCCAACGCGTGATTTCGTGGTTAGTAGCAAACTCGCTGTGAGTACAGACTATACAGTCTTTAATGTATGTGTTAAATTGTCTACCGTATAGTTTCTTCAGCAAATAGTTATACATCTGTAAGAAAGTATTTTAATTGAAGTTGGGGTCAACATTTCTACTACACATATATTTAATTTTTATGTAGTTAAATTATTGCCCTTATTGCAATCATCATCATTATCATGATCCTCGTTTGTACTGCTTACGCAGGGTCGAGGCGGTGTGAGGCAAAGCTAAACTGATTTGTGCTATGCACAGCAGGGCCCGACTCTGCGGATTACCGTCTTGGTACGTAACCATGCTTAGCCTATTGTGTGCGAATGTTTTTGTTTATGGTCTTGTTACTCTTCTAATGCGACCGTAATACGAGGAGTGCCACTAATTTGATCCCCAATGGCAAATGGAGACAGGGACCCGGTACCGACCACCAAGGGAATTAGAAAATTTCCGACCCTGGAGAGATTCGAACCGGGAAGCGTTTGGACTATTACATCCAAAGCTTGCCTCTCTGACCACTGAGCCACCCCGCCCAGTAATAAAATTAATTTGCCTACAAGTTTCTTTTTTATTTTACACGATTATAGGGTACGATCAAAAAGTTTCGAGACTGCGACTTTAAAATCCAAAATGAACTTTCTTTAAATATTGCCGCTGTCCCCTTCAATGTAGTTTCCTTGTGCATCTATACATCATTGCTGCCACTGTTCGAATGGTTTCTGGAAGTCACGTTCTTCATGTGTGTCGGGCATTGTTTCCGATGCTGGATCGTGCTGGATCTCTTCCGCGGTTTCAAAACAGCGACCCACGAGTTTTAACTTCATCCTCTAATTCTCATAAAAACGAAGAAAGGAATACATCTGTACATTTTGACCGCTAAGCGGTCATCTTCAGTACTGATAGAATTTGATTTCTAATCGTCTGCTCTTTCAGTCACATCATTGCTTTGCTCTTAACTGTAATCTATCAGCACTAAAGATGACCATTTCATTTTAGTTTTTATGAGTATTAAACGGTCTTTTCATTTCGGTTTTTATTACATTGCTATAGCTCTCATCAAATTACCATATTGGGGATGTAGAGAAGTCACAGATAGCCAAATCTGTCGAAAATGGAGGTTATGAAGAGACGAGCGTGTTGGGGGGCCAATCTAAAAACATCTAGTTCTGCACGCTGTGTGAGCGTGTGCATTTTCGTTATACAGCGCAAAATTAATTTATCGTCACAGTTCGGGTCGTTTGCGCTGATTGTCTTCTCTTAAACGCCCTACAACGTTACTGTAAAACCCCCCATGTACAGTTTTCCTTAGTCTTAGAAGGTGCGGGTCCCTCTGCTGTGATAACTGATATTTTATCGTACAAATAGAAATGGTGTCTTGTGACCTCTTCCTCGACCCTTAGATGATGTTCAAGCGACTCTTCAGGTCGCCGTTTTAGTACCATGGAAGGGCTGGGGCTTGACGCACTTGAAGAAAGTGACTTCCACATCCAGAGAGCATTCGCAAAGTGTCAGAAGCGCTGTCGGCGATATAGAATTGTTCAAGGGGACTACTTTAAAGAGGATAGCGTCCAAATGTAAAGCAAATACGAGTTTTAATATTTGGGTAGAAATTGCAGCATTTAAACATTATAAGTCAACAGATAAAACAGAAAGCGTCATGTTTCCTGTACAACAGACATCTTAAAATAGATGTCGATATTTTCTCCTTGTCGCCTTATTTTGCTTCTATAATAGTGTCTCATGCTAGCAGCACAAAGATCGAATATCTAACCTTATACAGCCTGCCTAAAGTGAATGGTAAATCAACGGACGTTGATTTGAGTTAACATATCCCTACATTCCCATTTCCTGAACTTCAAATTAACTTTATAAAATAACAAATACATATCTAAATTCTTACCCTGTGCGGGTATTTTCATGTTGCCAGTTTGGGACATCATTAATTTACTTCTTGAAGTCTCCTTGCAGTAAACTGTTATTAAATTTAAAATTTGCAAACATTCCTAGGAAGCCTCAAAGGCAAACTTCATATATAATTAAAAACCAGTTTCGTAGGTCTCTCAGACGTTTGACATATTGCAAAGCTTAATAATAATCCATGCAGCGGTTTTCGAAATTAAAATAGTTTCATGGTTGCAATTTTCATATTTTATGTAAACCCAATATTATAATACTTAAAGTCTATTACATAACTTTTGTCAATTGGTTTACCTGTTTTCTATAATGAGATATTAAATACGAAATTCTCTAAAATTCTTGAAAGGCTTCAGAGGCGTAGTAATCAATAAAATTGTTTATAGGTCTTTTACATCAAACGCCTTAGAGCTGCTTCGATAAATATGTTTAAATGCATTTTGACTATACGTTTATTCTTACTGACAATTTGTAAAAACCATTTTTCAACTTCCTAGAAGCCTAAAGCGGATATTTTTGTAAGAATCTCAAATATGAAATTGCTGAACAATACATCACTTTCCCCGTATCTGTGGCATGGAAAAGTAAAACAGTAGGTATTTCATGTTGAATGCTTTTACTTGACCTTGCAGATTCGTGCACATAATTTAATGTGGAACTATTCGAATTAGGAATGTGTCCGATTAATTATGTAGTAAAAGGGGAGTGTGTGCGTGAAATGACTAAAATTTGTTACCGATATTGCATTCCGAGGCATATTCTGACAGGTCAGCGTATTATCCTGCGCTCTCAGAAACTTTGTTAACGACTTGTAAACAGGCAACTAATTAACTAATTTAACTGCTAGAAGTTGTATTTTCGGAACGAGTCCGTGCTTGACTTTCATATTTTATAGGAAAGGCATCTCGACGTCTGTCTTACGATTTACCCTGATTTTTAATCGTGACTACCATTGTGCGTTTTAATAAAGCATTCCTGCGATTTCATTATCATTTTGTGGATAACTCGCATAATTTTAATGTCAGTCAAACTGAATTTGTTTGGCTTTCCTTGATTTTATCTTGCTTTAAACTGTAGCAAGTACTTAAAAACAGATAAAATGCTTCACAAGTTTTACTTCTAGACATGCAATTAGTTTGGGTAATTTATTCAGATTTGCGCGGTACTATTAAAGATTTAACTGAAATATTTTATTCTTGCGGAAATAATTTGAACGATTATATGGCATGTTGAGGCGGCCGTAGGCTAGAGGTTAGCGCGTTAGACTTCTACGCTGAGGGTCCTGGGTTCAATTCCCAGTACCGGAACATCGGATTTTTAACGGCCGTTCTCCCTCGCAAGGCAATGGCAAACCAGCGAGGTATTCTGCCTAGTAAATCTTCTCTGGAGTAGAAGTGTTTAC
>JABXWE010015616.1:0-32193 GCA_014611495.1 Limonius californicus
TCTTGTAGAGCAGCCCTCTGTGCCAGACCTTGTCAAAGGCCTGACTTACATCAAGGAAAGCTGCGGTGCAGTATATTTTCTCTTCTAAGGCTTCGCGAATAACATCAACTATCCGATGGCATCGTTGTACAGTGGAATGCCGTTCCCGGAATCCAAATTGGTGGTTCGGTAACCAGTTGTTTTGCAGATCGTTTTCTTTTATTCGTTTGTATAGCAGTTTTTCTAGGAGTGTGGATAACACGGGCAGAAGACTAATGGGACGGTAAGAGGACACTTCAGTGGGGGGCTTACCGGGTTTTAGGATCAGGATTATTTGCGCGAATTTTAGTTGTAATGGCCAATAAGTCAATCTTAAAACTGAGTTGAATAGCATGGTAAGAAATGTTATTCCTTTTCTTGGTAGCTGCTTTAGTACCTCCGCCGTTATTAGATCATAGCCCGGTGATTTTTTGTTTTTTAGATATTTAATTTCATTGCGTATTTCGCCAGGGGAAAATGCTTTGATTACAGGATCTGGTGCTGTAAGTGTGATTATCATTTACAAGAGGGAAGTTCTTAGGGTTCTTTCTTACATACAGGACGCACTTTTGTATAAATATGGATGTTAACGTTAGTGTACGATTATTCTGAAAAATTGGTCGGCAATGTTCTCTTGGTGAAAGGTCGAACATCATTCGAATTATTCTTTTTTGAACTATAAACACTCTACCTAGTCTACGGAAATGAAAACAAACAATTCCTTGATTGAGGAGCACTGCATATAACGCATTTTCGCACCATTTTAGATTAAAATTAAAAATTTCAATAACACAAAACGCTTCCACATTTGCAGGTTATGCGCTATTCTTGTGACTTTTCTCACTGACAGTTTAATTTGTGTAATTCTCGCCATACGTCAACAGCAACTGGGCGAGCGCCAATATTGAAAAGGGTACAAGTGAAACAACATTATTGGATGTCATGCAAAAGAGACAGATAAAAAAAAGTTTGTTGGGATCCTTACAACAGTGACGTACCTAGTTTCTTATGGAGTAGTATTATCCATGTAAATGTTTTATTTATACAAACAATTCCATCCACTTTACCTTTAGATGAATTAAGTGAAGCTTTCTAGATTCTTTTTTAATTTGGGGGAATCAGTCCCTGTCCGGTCTTCATTCTATTTGATGGCTTATCTTGTTCAACGCTTTCCTATCTTTGACCTTCTGCTTTACTTCTTCCGTTCCTATTCCTATATTCAGCAAATCATGTTTCACTTCATCTATCCATCTCGACTTTGGCCTTCCTTTTTTTCTTTTCCCAGCTGGTATCCAATTAAATATTACATTCGCCGGTTCCTGATGGTCTGGCCTCATCACATGCCCGAGCCATTTCACTCTCTGTTTTATTTTTCTTACTATATCCATTCTATCTCTTGCGCTATCTCGTGGTTCATTCTTATTCTATATTCATTTTCTGAAACTTTGATTGGACCTAATATTGATCTGAGTATTTTCTTTCCATACTCTTAATTTTTTTCCTCTTTCTTAGTCATTGTCATCACTTCTGACCCATACATTACTACTGGTTTTATTAGGGTGTTATAAATTCTTATTTTTGCGTTTGTTGAGATGAATTTACTTTTTAACAGTTTCTTATTCGCATAGAAAGCTCTATTTGTTGCTACTATTTTGTCTCTTATTTCTATTTCCCTATCTCCATCACTGGATACCTTAATATTCAGGTATTTAAACTCGTCAACTTTCGTTCAACTATTTTTATCTCTCCTTGTGTTGTTTTCTTCCCTACTCTCATGATTTTTGTTTTTTCCTTGTTTATTTTCAATCCTATCTTTTGTCCCTCTGTTATTAGTTCTTCCACCATTTTCGTTAATATATCTCTTCTTTTGGCCAATAACACTAGGTCATCTGCATATGCCAGTAATTGTCTTCTTCCTGTTCTTAATGTGCCTTTATTTATGTACAGGAACGCCGTATGTCGTCCCCTCTCCTTTAGGTTTTGACGAGGTTTGTATCTCTGAGGGTTGAGGACTCACTAGCGTTCCTACTCAAGTTATAGACTTATCAAGTCTTGTTGACCGATGGCAATAAACAATAAATACTTTAAACTCTAAGTGTTTTATTAAATAAAGCAAGTGCATCACCAATTTATTTTACGGGTTATGTATTCTATGCTTATGTTAAAAAGTGCGGCTGAGAGGGCATTCCCTTGCTTTACTCCTTTATCTGTTGTAAATTCGGTTGTTTCTCCTTTTTGTGTTTTTACGCTGACTCGGGTTGTCTCATTCTTATTAGTCTCCTTAGTTTAGCTGGTATACCTAGTTTCTTCATTACTAATATTAGTTTCTCTCTATTAATGGAGTCAAAACCTTGCTCGAAGTCAACGAATAGCATTTCCACAGATATCTACTACTGTCCACTCCATTTGAGTAATCTGTAGAGACGTTTGAATTCTCTTAAATAAACTAACAATACTTTTTACAAATAGTAGTATTGTCTAGCCACTTGGCAAACTGTAGGTTAATCTAATACCCTTCAAGAGAGTACAGATATTTCTTTTCTTAAATAGAGTACAAACATTTTCCTGAGGAAATATATTGCTTAAGGCCTGTATGCTACGGCACAAAATTTTGTATAAAATGTTGTTCAAAGTGATTTCACAAAATACTGTGTGGTGTCATACAAAATTCTGTAGATTCATATTCTAAAACCTACAGAATTTTGTACAAAGTCGGCGTCCCATTGATGCGCAAACGAACAATTTTTAGTGTTTATTAACAATCACAGAGAGCAGAGAAGAATATATTTTCCACGTGTTTACACTGCCTGCTGACACTCCACGCATTTTCTCTTATCTCGCTTGCGGTTTTTACTGCTGCAGCTTGTTTGCTTTGTCGTACGTTCATGTAAAAAAATAAAAATAAAAGCGAAAGCGCTAAGAAGTTATGCATTAACCTAATATTATAAAATCTTGTTAGAATTCTACTTTATCGATAGTCGCACGACTATTTGGACAGTTTCCTCACAGATGTCAACGTAATTTGCATCTATTTGCGCACGCAAAATTGTACAAAATTCTGTTCCGTGTAATACGTGTTTTGCAGAGTGTTGTACAAAATTATGTTCAAACTATTGTACAAAATTATGTTCAAACTATTGTACAAAATTCTGTGCCCTGTCATACAGGCCTAATACACTTGGAAAACTCTGTAGATGAATATAATATACTTAAATAGACTATAAATACTTTAGTAACTAACATTTTGATTCACTCCACCTGGAACACCATGTATACACGGAAGTCCTCATACATAGAAACATTATTTTAGAAATCTATTCCACCTAGGACAGCTTGTAGATGAATATTAATCTTCTTAATTAAATAATTTTTACGTTTTTCACTCAGGGCATACTGTGCGTGAGTTTAAATACTCTTATGTCAAACAAATAGAACTGTCCATTTCACTTGGAACACCTTTTGTTCCTGAATTCCCTTTAATAAACTAAATATACAGATTTTACAAATACAGTCGAACCTCTTTAACTCGAAGTGGTAGGGGAAGTAAAAAAATTCGACTTACCGAAAATTCGACTTATCGAATTTTTAAATAACTTTCTACTGATTTTTTTTATATTACATACATATGTATTTATTTAAGAATAACAAAAACATAGTTACAAATTTTGTATGGTGGGTACATAGAATTAAATCGCTTAAAAATATTAGTCCGAAATGTTTTGCTGTTTTTTATTCTTATACTGAATTTTTTCGCAAAACTTGTCCAACATTCTTATAGACGCAAACAATTTCTCAGGCACGTTTTCTTGGGCACTTAAAAAAATAGATAACTTGTCCACTGCTTCACTACCGTCGCTTGTGGCCGGAATGGAAATGGTCAACGGCGTTAGCATGGCTGACTACGATTAATAGAACCTTACCGTCCTGTAAGGTTCTATTAATCGTCGTCAGCCATGGGCGTTAGTTTCACCATCTTCATCATCACTAGATTCCTTTTGATTTAAAACCATTTCCACAATCTCCTGGTCACTGTGATGTTCGGCTACTGGCAAATCGCAGTCTACTTCGACATAACTTTGAAATGTAAAATCTGTAAACAATCCACCCTGTTTCTGCAGAGTAGCCCAAATGGAAAGTGGTAAATCATCAGCACCATCATCCCAGATTGTTTCCCCCACAATTGCATTTTCGTCACATTTAAATCCCGCTTTTTTAAAGTAATTAGCGATGGTAGCCGACGTCACTTCACTCCAAGCTTTATCAATTTCTCTAACTCAGTTCAGTAAGGTAATTTTTGGCGTTCCTTGTCGTTCAAATGCTTGTATGGTCTTCAATACAACGCGCCTTCTGTATTTGTGTTTCAATTTGTTTGTTATTCCTTGGTCCATTGGTTGCAATTTTGATGTTAAATGCAAAATGCAAAACATCTAGGTTTTTCTCATTTGCCGATTAACAGCAAATCGAGTTTTTCCGTTCCGGGCATATTTGCGCCTACCATAATTGTTACGCGCTCCTTACTCCACTTTCCTCCACGACACTTTTCCGAAAAAAGTTAAAGTTTTATCGGGCAAACACTTAAAAAACAAGCCCGTTTCGTCGGCGTTGAAAACATCATCGGCACTGTATTGTTCCAGTCTTTTCTTCAAGTGTTCTTGGAGCTACTTTTGACAATCGCATTTCGCAGTTAAAATAGAATTCCTATGTTTCAAAATTGTTGACAGCGTGTTAGTTGGAATTCCAAAGCCATTAGCTATGTCTTTTTTCCATTTAACACCTCAGTCCACCTCCTCAATCAAACGCACTTTTTCACTTACACTTAAGGTTTTCGTTTGTGCAACTCCATAGTTACGTATTTCGATCTGCTTACAACACAACTTAAAGAATAACTGATGCATTCCTACTGAAATGTTCTTAGCAAATTCTTGAAAATGTAAAGACCAGCCATAAATACCAAACAGCCCTTATCTCTAATCCCAAACTAACTGTATGGCGAATAATAAGTTAATACCAGTCGGTACATTCTCTTAAATAGTTCCCAGAAGAATGGTCATTAAAAGTCCTTTATCACTAATCTCAGATTTGTACCTACTACATTAGAAAATTTCTTTGTAAAATTTGAGTAATGGAGAGAAAATTATGCTCGTCATATAATAAAATAGTTCGAGATATAGAAAACTTCGATTTATTGAAATTCGAGTTATCAAGAGATTTTTATATGGGAAATCATAGGAAATTCGTAGGAACCGTAGCCCGAATTCGAGTAATCGAAGAATTTGACTTATCAAAGTTCAAGTTATGAAAGTTTGACTGTAGTACTGTCTATTTCACTCAGGACACCTGCAGATGAAAAAATTAAATGTTTTTTTCAACAGTACTATCCATTCTCCTTGTAACCCACTGTAGACACTATTACAAATTGTACTGTCCACTTCACCTGGGACACCCAGCAGCCGACTCTAAATTCTATTAAATCATTTTAGAACATTAATTTTAAACAACACTGTCTATTTATCTTGTAACCCCTGTGGTAGCATTTGAATTCTCTTAAATAAACCAAATATATTTTTTACAAATGGTGTTGTCTGCTTCACTTGCGATAGGTTGTAGATGGGTCAAAATTCTTTTAAATTAATTGATAAAATATTGTTAAACCGCCCAGCCCCCTTAGAACCTTCTACAGGTGTATTTCAATTTTCTTAAATATACTATACACGATTTTTATGAACAGTACTGTCCATTCCTTTTTAATACCCCTAAACCTAAAGGAATTTTAAACAGCTTTTAAGAAATAGACATATTAGCTCCACCTTGGAAATCAGACCTTAGGGTATATACTAGAAGTGATTTTGTTTAGGCGGGTACAAAGTTCAGGGTTGCGTATGGCTCAAGTACAACGCTTGCCATTACTAAGCAGCTTACCCCTGCTGCGTACGCCAGCAACACCAAAAATGTTTCCTCGTCGCAACAAATTATATGCCGGGTAGAAATAATACTGGTTAGATAAAAATAATAAAACATCGAGATTTTAATATGGACATAATTATTTATTTTATTAATTTAGTAAACAATTTAAATTTGAACTATGGAAGAATACAATATTAAATTATAAAAATATATATAATTAATATTAGTCATCAGAGAAATTTTCATAGTCATCAGATAAATCGTCGTCACTATCGCCATGTAAAGTTATAAGAAGTGGTGCAATATCTTCGGTGACCAAACAACTTTCACGTTCCCACCACTCTTCAATGAGATTTTCTGTATGAATCACACAGTCTTTCCAATTTTTTGCACTACACTGATTTACGGCTTCATTCCACATGTCCAACACATTTTCTTCTTTAAATCCGTTGTGGCCAATATGTTCATTGTAATATCTTTTACAGTTTGACCATATAAGTTCTATGGGGTTGAACTGAGAGTGATCCTCCTATCACAACAGGTTAAGGTAGACTGACCAAAACTAGTAATTAAGTGGTCAAAATGCAAGCGTTGTTAGCTTTCTTATCTCACAATAAGTACCTAAATCATTACGGAGCAATAATGTAATTGTAAATAACCTGAATTAGCTAAGAGACTCCATAAAAATGATGATTATGCACGCTTTCTAAGTTCGGAATTTTCAGAATAATGTTAAATAGATTATGGAATTAAAAAATTATGAATATTTTATAGATGAGTAAGGCAATTTTCTCTATTATATTGACTGTTGTTCCAACCATTCTTTATATTGTAAAATTTTGAGAGCCGCTGGTATAAGATCGGAACATTTCCATCCCATTTGCTGTTATTATATCTGTGTGTCATATGTACCTGTCTCGCTCAGATTCATTACCCGTACTTACGGCTAATTTCATCATGACGTAAAGGCAATCGCTAGACCTATGTTTCTTAAAAGATATGAAATTCTTACTCCCGATAGATAGTAAACCAGTGCCAATGGCATGTATTTTCAAATGGTACACCTGCCTAAACAAAATCACTTCTAGTATACATACATTTTTTTACAGTCACACACACACCAAGTTCAGTTATTTGTAAGAATTAGTCACAACCCCATCATGTTTGTCATTCAAAATGTTCACAGTATGTCCCAATACTCTTACAGTACAAATTGAATATAACTTCTTCAGGGACTAGAAATTATTTACTGGTACTAACATTATAGTTCCAATATTGTCTGTGTCCGCAACATATTCGAGCAAATAGTCTTTTAAAAAAAAAAAAATTAAAACGTATTCATTTTCAAAAAAATATTTATTAAGCATCACAAATAGAGATACAAACTTCCACTTTAACATCTAAACTTCTTAAATAAGGGATGTTTGTTAGCAGACGACGAACCCCTCTTGAATTCATAATATACAGCATCGTCAGCTCCTGACATGGACCCCATGTGACCCACACGTCGGGTACCACCTGGGCCTCCTCGTGCACCTCCCTCTCCTGGTATTCTTTCATCCTCACAGTCAATATCACTAGCCGCTAGGACCTAAAATAATTTTTCAAAAAATAAAAACTACCATCAACGCAAATGCTACTGAGCAAAAACAAATATGTTTGATCTAGTTAAATTTCGAAGAAATGTGTTTAAAAAACGTATGTTTATTGCACTTATTTGCTCTAACTTAAATGCCAAAGAACTCATCATAAAGGTTTGGTATAGAGCATTCCAGATGTTGTAAAAGTAAAATTAAATATGGCAGTTGGAGGACGCACATACTACAATTTATAGTTCAGCAACTGTTATTTTGTGAATATTTACTGTAAATTAAAAGTGATTATGTCTTTTGTTGTGTAGTAGGCTGTGAAAATCACAGAAACGACAAGTTGATTAGCTTTTACATAATGTGAAACATACTGCGATTTACTAATACGGTAGAAATAAATGCTATTTCTTGTATAAATTTTAAATGAACCATGATAAGTAATTTGTAATGTTTTTTATTTTCTATGATTATTATTGCTATGGTTTTTGTTTGCATTAGATCCCAAATTATTCAATCTTATCCAGTAATTTATTTTAAGTATGTACGTTTTCATAAGTATATGTTTATAAGTTCAATGTTTACCAACAATGCAAAAATTTACTTAAAAGAACAAATTCAATTGAATACTTGTAAAAACAAAGCTATAAAATGTAGTGTGATAACTTCAATTTGTATGTCCTGCAGCAGCCATTTATAAATCTTCAGTTACATATAGAAACAATTTGTATAGACAAAGATTTTGAAATCTGTGCCATCTCTTATAAATCGGAGGGCAAGGGTAAAAGTGTAGGAAGTTACGTAGTATTAACTTGCTATAGGTCTCCTTCCGGCAACCTTCCAATATTTTTCGACAAAATAGTAGATGTGTTAAATCATGTTTATAAACCAAATGTTAATTTGATTCTAACTGGAGATTTTAATATTGATGCTTATACATCTGGTAAGGACTTTAAAAAGTGATCAGATGTTTTAGCTGGATTTAATTTAGTAAATATGGTAGGGTGGCCTACGAAACTAACAAACACCTCAATCAAAACTATTGATAATATTTTTATAAATTTCATTAACAAAGGAGCATGCTTAGTGCTAGACAATGTCATTTCTGACCATAGGACTGTATTTTTTGAGTTGGTCCAGGAAATACAGGGTTATTCTTATAAGCGACGATTTAGTGATAACGCAATAACGAACTTTGAATCTGAATTATTAAAGGAAGACTGGTCACACCTGTACAACAAACGTGACACAAATGTTGCATTTCATTATTTCCATGATATTTTTATGTATTTTTTCAATCGGTACTTTCCTTTGAGTAAATGTTATGATCGCAATTATGACAAGGAATGGATAAATGATGAGGTCAAAATATCCAGTTCACGTTTGAAGGACTTATATTTTTTGAGGCATAGTTTCTCGAGTTTGAGTGCTACATATGAGCAGGCAAAAAAGCGACACAGGGAACTAGTGAGTAAAACTAAGAAAGCGTATTATCAAAATAAAATTTTTTCTGCCAATAATTTAAGTAAAGGGGCCTGGAGAGTCATTTCGGATCTATCAAATATGACAAAAAGATCCAACAATAAAATTAAAGCTATCAAATACGAGGAATCCTTTATTGAAAATCCTACTGATATAGCAAACATTCTTAACGAGTATTTCAAAAATACCCCTGAAAATATTGTCCATCATATGTCGAGTGATGTAAACGACCATAATGTTTTCATACTTAGCAATCCGTAAGAAAGCATTTAAACTATGTCCATACACGGAGACAGAACTTTGCAATCTGATAAGTGGTAAACTAAAAAATAAGAAATCCTCCGGTCCAGATGAGGTACCTGCTTACGTATTACAAAGAATCATATTCACAATTGCACAGCAGGTGACGTATTTAGTAAATCTTTCTTTTTGTTGTGGAACTTTTCCAGAGCGATTAAAAATTGGGAAGGTGATCCCTATTCATAAAAAAAAGGATCCAGAGTTGCTGGAGAACTATCGGCCGGTGACACTGACATCAGTTTTTTCAAAAATGTTCGAATATTATTTCTTAAACGATTAGGAGTATTCTTAAACGAAAACGACATATTATCTTCGAACCAGCATGGATTCCGGGAGGGAAAATCCACTAATTCCGCTCTGCATGTTCTCTACGAGGGTGTAGCAGGCCTGGTTGAGGCGGGAGACAGCCCTGTTGGGATCTTTTGTGCTTTGAGCAGGGCTTTCGACTGCGTCAGCCACCAAAAGTTGCTCACTAAATTAGCTATTTCGGGTTTAGCTGGGCTCCCGTTAGATTGGATTAGATCTTTTTTAAGTATGCGTGTCCAATATGTCAGTCTTGGGACGGATGATAATAATGTTAGGAAACAGATAAATTCCGACAGTATTAATATAAATTTAGGTGTGCCCCAGGGTTCAATCCTTGGGCCTGTTCTATTCTTATTATATATAAACGACCTGGATACCTTGACATCGGATGCATCGTTTACTATTTATGCTGATGACACGTCTTTGCTAGTGCCTGATAAATGTGATGGGATATTGGAGATTAAATGCAACAATGTATTAAATGACTTAAATAAATGGTTCATTAGTAATTCCATTCTTCTGAATCCAGATAAAACACTCTATCTAAGATTTCATAATAGACAAAAAACTTGCCAAAGTCTCAATGTAAGCATAAACAACACTGTAATTTCTGAGACCAACTGCACTAAATTTTTAGGGCTACACATCGACGAGTGTATGGATTGGAAGCGACATTGTGACTATGTTATTCCAAAATTGAATTCAGTCTTATATTTAATTAAAAACCAGCGTCCTGTTCTTATAGAAAAACAGTTGTTAATGCTGTATTACGCGCAAGTTGAATCGCGACTCAGATATGGTGTTTGTTTTTGGGGTTGGTCAACCCTAACCTCTAATGGTTTTGTGCATAGTAAGGTGCATTGCAGGAGTAGGTAGCTCCCATAGTTGTAAAGAAATTTTTAAAAGGTATAAATTGTTAACGTTGCCTGGCTTATTTATCTTTGAATTATGTGTTCAAGTCTATAGCAACAAAGGGGACCTTATACAGAACAGAAAAATACACGACTTTAATACAAGAATTAACGATAATTTTCACATTCCATTCAGCAAATATAACATTTTGTACAAGTCCCCTAAATATCTAGGATTAAGAATTTACAACCGCCTACCTAAAGGTATCAAAGGGTGTACATCGCTAATTGCTTTTAAACTTAATCTCAAAGCTTATCTACTTGATAAGGTTTTTTATTCGGTTGATGAATTTTTTATTCTCTAAGACAATAACATACAATTAGTTGCATCTGATATTAGTTTTAGCCACCTGCTAGAATAGAAATGTTGTGCTACATATATGTATTTTATTTTTATTTTGTTTTGTTTTGTTTTGTGCCAAATGACTAATCCAATGCAAACCCTGTTTGTCGTAAATGAAAATGGATAATAAATTATTATTATTATGCTCTGTTGTGTTGAGGTTAGGTGATATTACAGTCCGCCAGATTCTTCTTTGGTTTGATACTGAACAATTTATAACAGTCTACATCAATAAAAATTTTTTGTTCAGAAAAAATTTATCAGGTTTTCTAATTTATGTTATACTGATAGTAAACAAATGATAGGGCATGCCTGGGCAATTACTGCCTTTATCAAGCAACTATTGTTGAGTTTGATGTACAAAAAAAGCAATGCATAACCTCAAACCCTCTCTATTTTATAAAACAAACAAGCGTCATGTGTTCATTTTTTTCTGGTCTGCTACATCTCCCCACTCTGTCCTACTTATTGTTTACTGAATGCCAGACAGGGTGAGTTGACAGGGCAAATTTTATTTTGTACACCAAGCCAAGGTGCGACTTCAGCCTGATCTACATTTATGCAGCAGTGGACGATTTAGGCTGGGGAGAAGAAGAATTATTATAAGACTATTATAACTAGAAACAAAATTTATTACGAAATTTTGCAATTACCTGCTGCAAAAGCTGCCCCTGCTCTTCCCTATTCTTGTACATTAAATCTGGTTCTTCGTCCATGCCTGCCAGCTTAGTGATCACTTTATAACTGTAACCCTGATCAATCAAAAACCGTTGCCTTTTTCGTGAATAATTCATTTCCATGGTGTCCTGAGAAACGAGAGTATAAAAGAAAGCATTATACTCCTCTGCAATGGCCCCCTTCTTTGCTCTAAGGATACGCCCTAACCTTTGGGCTTCCTGTCTTCTGGACCCTCCATGGGATGATATTTGAATCAGAACATTGGCTTCCGGTAAATCGAAGGACGTGTCGGCTACTTTACTTACAAAAATTGTGTTCACTTTCGGGTTAAATTTGAAGTTTTGAAGAATCTGGATTCGTTCACCTTGGGTTGTGGGTCCATAAATGTAGGGCTTGTTCATTTTTATAGCGTAGTGCTTTAGAGCAAAGACATTATCTGAGAAGACGATTGTTTTGTCACCTCTCCGCTCATGGTATCGGATTAAATACTGAGTTGCTCTGAATTTGTTTGGATTCATTACATAAAGCAGGAGGCGTTTGCTGGTCTTGCAGACTAAGTATTCCCGGTAGAATTCGGGCGTCATGGGACACCATACTTCAGCACATTGTACCTGATAAAAACATTTAAATTATGAGACTTCCAAACTTGTTTATAGGGGGCGATTGAGATCGTACTCCCCAGGCAAAGATTCTATTTATACAGGGTGTTTATTTCGGACAGGGATGCCAGGTTCTAAAAACGGTTCTGTTGAATAAACCAATAAGCCAAAACAATGTTACAACTATTGTATTAACACCCTCGTAATCGATATTCCCTATAATGCTCCACTGATGAGGAATCATAAAGTATCACAAAAAACTATATGTGTGTTGACACTTTTTACAGAGCATGTTGTAGAAGCAACAGTATTATTTAAATTTGCATCTTATGGTTTGGCAAAATAATAATAATGGTAAAGGCTCTACACCCTATGAAGGAGCTTGGCCTGTAAGGCAGGGCAGAGTTCCCAGTTGTGTGTGAAATTCTCCATATTATAAATACTAATATATTTAGATATTTTCACTGTCAGTCGGTGTACACTCTACAACTTACTATATTGAGAGATACATATACAGAACTATACAGGGTGTTAATGAATTGCAGGGACAAACTTCTATGGCTTAGAGTATACATGAAAACAAACATTTTTTGTTAATAAATGTATGGTCAAAAGTGTTTCCTTTCAGGGATAGCGCTTCTGAAAGATTCTTTAAGAAGCGCTTAAATGTTGTCTCACAAACCAAATATCGACAACATGCTAATATCGGAAGCCCATTTTACAAACAGAAGCTACATAAGAATACTAGGGTACACGGTATACGTAACACAACACCCAGATAACGGAGCTCATGCAGGTACAGCACTAATCGTTAAAAATTCCATCAAGCATTATGGACCTGAAGAATATCAAAAAGACCACATTTAAGCTACAACCATAATGATAGAAGACTGGAGAGGGCCCCTAGTAATCTCTGCAGCATACTGCCCGCCTCGTCACAATAATAAGCAGGAACATTATGAACACTACTTTCAAACTTTGGGCGTCAGATTTATATCAGCCGGTGACTTCAATGCCAAACACGTGCAATGGGGATCAAGGTTAACAACGACCAAAGGAAGGGAGCTATTTAAAGCAATAAACAACAAAGGGTTGCAACATATGTCCACTGGTGAGCCAACGTACTGGCCATCGGACCCAAATAAACTACCCGACTTGCTCGACTTCTGTGTAGTTAAAGGTATCAATCTCAACTATATAAATGTTGAATCCTGCCTTGATTTATCAGCCGATCATTCTCCGATTATAATCACACTAGGAACACATGTGCTAATTAGCAAAAAAGCCCCTACCCTGAGCAATAAACGTACCAACTGGGATCTATTCAGAGATATAATAGATGATTCGCTATCCCTAGACATTTCGTTAAAAACGGAGGAAGAGCTGACTTTAGCAGTAGAACAATTCAACCTCGTCGTTCAGCAAGCCGCCTGGCAGGCAACCCCAAACAGAACACAGTACGTAGCAAACAAAGACTGCCCAGTAATCGTGAAACAAAAAATCGCTGAAAAGCGTAGACTCCGTAGGCAATGGCAAACAACAAGGCACCCAGCTGATAAACGCAGACTAAACCAAGCAACAGTAGACCTTAAAAAACTGCTTACTAACATTAGAAACAATTCAGTGCAAAACTACCTGAAACATCTAACACCCACGGAAGCAACTGAGTACTCGATCTGGAAAGCAACTAGAAGGATAAAACAACCACAGCAGCATAAATCACCAATTCGCTCGGACAATGGAAATTGGGCTCGAAGTGACCAAGACAAGGCGATAGTTTTCGCAAATCACTTAATCAAAGTCTTTACTCCATTTGAGTCTGAAATTTCTAATGAAGAAGAAGAAGAAATCCAACAGTACTGAGAATCACCCTTCCAGATGAGCCTTCGAGTAAAGCAGATCACTATAAATGAGACCAAATTAGAGATCATCAACAATATGAATCCAAATAAAGCACCCGGATACGATTTGATCACCGGAAAGGTTTTACAAGCACTCCCGGACAAGGGTTTTAGATTTCTAACCTATCTATTTAATGCAATACTAAGACTGCGATACTTCCCACCACAATGAAAAGTTGGTTCAATCATCTTAATCCCCAAACCGGGCGAACCCAAAGAAATCGCATCATCCTACCTACCAATTAATCTCCTGCCGATATTATCTAAGGTCTTCGAAAAAATGCTACTGAGAAGGATAACACCGCTACTTCTAACAAACAACTTAATACCAGACCACCAATTTGGCTTCAGAAAACAACACGCCACAATCGAACAAATCCACAGAGTCGTAGACAAACTCATAAAAGATTTCGAAGACAAAAGGTATTGTTCAGCTGTATTTATTGATGTCTCTCAAGCCTTCGATAAGGTATGCCATACCTTATCGAAGGCTTGAGAGATATCATGGACTACTCTTCAAAATCAAACAAAACCTACCTCCAGATTTCTTCCAACTTATCAAGTCGTACCTCACTGACAGACACTTCTTAGTCAAATATGGTGATTTCCAAACAAGTTTATTTCCCATCAAATCGGGTGTCCCCCAAGGAAGTGTAGTGGGCCCACTTTTATACCTACTGTTTACGGCTGATCTACCAACTATGAGAGAAACAATGACTGCCACATTCGCCGATGACACGGCAGTGCTGGCCACTCATTCCGACCCGCAAATGGCAACCCATAATCTCCAAAGGCACCTAAACTTTTAATAGAACTGTGGTTTTAAAAGTGGCGCATTAAAATTAATGAGACAAAATCGAGCCATGTAACTTTTACCACAAGAAGAGAAACCTGCCCACCTGTATCCATTAATAACCAACAGATTCCCGTTGCTGAAAGTGCCAAATACTTAGGGATTCATCTGGATAGAAAGCTTACTTGGAAAAAGTACATATGTACAAAACGAAAACAGTTAGTTGAAATAATTCGCAAAACGTACTGGCTCATACGACGTAAATCCCAATTAGTATTAGACAGTAAACTATTGTTATACAAAGCCATCATCAAACCCGTCTGGTCCTACGGTATACAGCTGTGGGGGACCGCAAGTAATTCCAATATAGATATATTGAGAAGATTTCAAGCCAAAACATTAAGAATGATTGTTAACGCACCATGGTACGTGCCGAATGAGGTCATACGCCGTGATCTCAAAATTCCCACAATTAAGGAACCTAGACTTAAGAGATTCAAGCCGTCAGAACTACCAAATCGTTTTGAATGACTCCGCGACTGTAGTGTTATAGCTATAAACAGTCAAATTAGTGAAGTGATAAGGAAATTGTTAACAACAACAAGTTATGTCTCCATATTATTAATTAAGTAATAATGTCAAAACATTTACTAATTGTCCACTGTTGACAGATTGTAAAGTAATTTATAATGAAAAAAATCTGTAAGTTAGTGTATGTCCTACTTATACTTTCTAACCGTATGCTTATAATTTCAACTTTATTGACTGTTTCACGCCGGAATACCAAGGAGCAAATAAAATTAAAACTGCGACTTTTGTTACCCAAAATATTAGCTACTTTATTTTATTATTTACACAAATAGCGCCCCTAATAAAGATGTCTTCTGTGGATCAAATTCATCTGAACACTGCTATTTAAATATCCCTCGTATGATAAGAATTTAGTTTTCTGAAAGTCCTTTGTACAAGTATCAATAACAAATAGAGTGAAGGTCGTATTACTAAAACGGCGGGAAGCCGAATTTATGGAAACAAACTTATCCAAAAACTGCAGATTATCATTTATTTTGCGTGGACCATGTGCCTAATAAGGTGCCTTAATTATTTACAGTAAAATTTTCACAATTTTGTTAAATTTGTTATGACATTATTGTAAAGTAGGGTTATGTGTATGTTGTTCAGGGTTACAGCGCTGCAAGAAGTAGTACATGTTGACGAAGGATTTTGCGTTTGTTTTACGTATAGTTGAAGATTTTATATCAAGTTTTGCTAATTCGCCCTTGAACTAAGTGATAGACTGTATAACTACGTAAAATATGGCTTGAGTTAAACCGAGTGTGACACGTTCTCTTTGTGCTTTTCCCGCTCTTTAAGGGCGGAGGTAAAAGGTTGCGTAGCGATACATCAAATGTGGCTTCGGTGTCGTACGAAGGTGTTGTGTTTTGGATTTTCATGAATATTTACTGTTGTTTATAGCATAAAAATGGTGTTATCGGAGGATTCTGACGATCATTTGTTTAAGAAACATCAGGACTTGTGTAGCAAATTAAATTTAGACGTCAGCACCATCACACAAGCCTGGGAGATCTTCCAAAACATCCAAACAAATTACACACTTGAGGTAGGACCAATTAGTTAGTTATTTAGCCAAAGTTTCCTTAAAAATGATTCTTTTAATTGTATTTTATTGTAATCCAGCAGTATTAAAACATTTTACCTTTAATGCTATACCCATAACCATAGGAAATATTTTGACATTGTGTTGAAATAATTATTCAACTTTCGACTTGACCAGCATATTTTTGTTGATTCACAATAAATTTAGCGATTTTAAGTATTACAGAATATAAAAATGCAATAACAAGGAAATTGAAATGCAAGTTTGGTTATGTTATGGCCTAGATACCTTTTATATTTTTATTTTAAGATTTGACATTTGAAATATTTATTTTTATGGCAAGGTTTTCCTTTTTCAGCCAAATTATTATATTTAACCTTTTCAGGGCGAACCTTTACATTGGCTGTGCTGTGCCGTATACGTAGTATGTAAAAAAGCAACAACACCCACTGTTGGCCGGACATTAGTTGAGGGCAACGGGGTCAACCTTACTAGCTTATTGCGCCACTGTAACCTGAGGTAGGGCATGTATTACATTTGAATATCTTTTACTTACAATTTGTCTTACAGTCTAACTCAATTTTTCAACAAAATAACCAAATGGGCTGACATGGCGAATATGTCAGACGAATTCCGACACAGAATCAAGCGGGTTGAGGGCAACTTCGCGGTTTCGTATAATATATTCAAGAAGTTCACGCCAATTTTTAATGAAATATTCAAGGGCCCTATCGACACGGAACCGTCGAGACAGCCTCGGAACAGAAAGCAAAGGTAAACTATGTGTGACATTACTTCTGAGGCTTAATTAGGGATTAATTTTTATAGAGCACCTCCATGTACACCCACAAAGGTTTTCGAATTCTGTTGGATCCTTTTTACGACCGTTAAAGGAGAAAACCCCCCTTATTGTGAAGATATTGTGATGTCCTACCACTTATTACAAGCTTGTTGTGATCTCGCTTTTAAAAATGCCTTTTTGGATGACCGAAGAGATTTGCTCAATCCAAACTTCTCTGGTATGTACTCTAAATGTTTTTAAAATACTAAAGATCTCCACTGAATTACAGTACAAGGGTCTTCTCAATAGTGGGAAATAGGTTAGATATTTTTATTTGCGATATAAGTAGGTTTAAGGTATAAGGTTTTCAAATGTGACAAACTTATTTTAAAAACCGGGTTTGAAAAATCGTCAAACCCTAATTTCCGCTACCATTCTCCATTGCTTTCTGTCAGCGCTTCGCTTTCCCCAGTTTCTTATCTCCATTGCTCTCTCGTCCTTTTCTACCTGCTCCTTCCATCTCATTTTTGGTATCCCTCTTGGTCTTGACTCCCCTGGCACCCATTCTGTTAAAATTCTGCCTGGGTTGTTTTTTTCTCTTCTCCTTATGTGTCCATACCAACTAATTCTTTTTGCTTTAATTATTCTGACTATGTTTTCCTCCTTCAGAAGTTCATCAATTTCGTAGTTTAACAATAGTCTTGTCTCCTCTTCATTTACTTTTTTGTGTCTCATTATTGTTCTGATTATTTTCCTTTCAAATACATTAAGCTGATCTTCTTTCTGTGTCAAGTTTGCTGTTTCAGCGGCATACATTACAATAGGTCTAATATTTGTCATGTACATTCTTCTTTTGGTTGTTTTACTTAAGCTTTTTGTCTTTTAATAATTGTTTGTTTGTGAAAAATGCTTAGACCCCAACAGTATTCTTTACTTTATATCCGTTCGTTTGTTCCTCCGATGTAATAGTACCCCCAAATATTTGAATGTCTCTACCGCCGATAATATATTTACTTAGTAATTAATGTGAATTTCAAGGAAGTAAAGCAAGACACTATTAAGAAATATAATGGTATTAATAATTTCTGCATTTTTTATTTCATTTATAGTCAAACTCCCATATTACGAACGTCTATATAGTGAATTTCTCTATATAACGAAATTATGCCCTACACGCTGCACCTTTAACCAAAAACACATGTAAAATTGTTTCCAAATAGCGAAATTAAATTTCTATTTATCGAATTTTTTAGCGTAAAAAAAATAAAATCTATGAAAATCTTAATGGTTTTGGGAATTTTGTACCCAAATATTGTCTATTATAAGTTCTTCCGGTACAGTCAGAGAAAGTTTTCCAAGAATTATAAAGGTTTTGTCAAGTTTACGACTCCCTGTATGTTTAAATGTCGTCTTTTCTTAATGGGCATTTTAAAGCAGAAAATTGCAATAGAAGCCTGTTTTAAAAACGGTCAGTTTACGCAAAATGTCGAAGCGAAAGTGTTTAAGCATTACAGAAAAAAGTGTTGCAAGAAGTTGATAAAGGTTTAAAAAAAGATATTGCAGCAAATTCGGTATTCCTGCCAGCAGTTTATCAACCATTATAAAAAATCGTGAATCACTTTTGAATGTAGTCGATGTAGGAACTGCAGCAAAACGTGCTAGAACATGTGTGTACGAAGATGTTGATGAAGCAGTTTTGAAGTGGGTCCATTTATGTACTCGTATTACATATGTAAACAAATTGTATTAAATTTATTTAAAAAAAAATCTTATTTCTTTATAACGAAATTTCCCTATTGCGAATTTTTTGTCAAAATTTAGCGACTTCGTTATATAAAAGTTTGACTGTATTTGATTGATCTATTGTAAGTATATTTAATTACTTAATTTGAATTCCAAGAAGAGTAAAGTAAGAAGGAATTAACAATTATTATTAATAATTAAAAAAGATTTATTTGATTTATTTGCTTTTTCTCATATCATTTTGCATTTGCGTCAAATTTAGGACTATGTGTCCTCTTTAACCTATTTCTTCCATTGTTTCCTGTTCTTAGCTTTCCTATCTCTACCTTAAATGTTTCATTTGTATGGCTATTATTTTGCCCTTGTACTTTTTCTGAAGTGTCCAGTTCTCTTTGACATATAAGACTGTTACAGTGTTATGTACAATTAACTTCACATTTTTATCCGTCTCCTTTTTTCCCCAGTATCCATCTGTTTAATGTTTAGTAAATATTGTTTCTCTTCCTCCCTCTGTTAATTTTGCCTCTATTTTTCCATGCTCTGTTATTATGCTTCCCAAGTATTCATATCTTTCTAAACTGGCCCTTTTGCATTTTTTTCCCCGATTTTGTTCTTTCTCTTTTCCATTCACTACCGTTGTTTGACTTTAATTCATAATCACTTCCATTTTCATCTTCTCTATTTCTTCCAACCAGCGACTATTATTTATCATCGACTTACATTAAGCTATTCTTCCTTACCAGTTGTAAGTTCTTGAATCCAATTACAATAGACGCCGGGTTATCCGAAATAATTTGTACTTAGGCCGCTTTGGATAACTGAAAGTTCGTATAATACGAAAGTTATATATTTTACTTGTAAATTTAATAAATATTATGATAAATAAAAAATTACATGTGTCAGGAACTCTTTAATAACATAATGTGAGTATGTACATACCTAAGGTTAAATTATTTAAGAAATAAATTGATAGTTATTTGCTTCAACACGTTTCTTCTGTTTTTGGCAGCAATATCCTTCCATCTTTTTATCAGCAAGACATCACTTGCGGTTGCAATGGGTTGTTGTTCGACATATGCAAAAGATCTTTCGAGAGTCTTCATTCCTACAGCATGGGAAATTTTAGGAACTTCATCTTCTATCTCATCCAAATCTGCGTCTACCTCTTGTTTATTTTCCCGCCAGTCATCCACAATTCCAATGAGCTCAACATTTGTTAACTCTTCTTCCAGATCATCGCCAGTAAGCCAGTTTTCAACATCGTCTGATGTCACATTCTCACATCCTTCAATCGTTGTGATAATTTCAACAGGATGATGTTCGGCCGGTATTATCGTTTGATTCTCATCTTTTCCAATAATTTTTGACCAGGATTTTTGCAGTGTAGAACTCTTAATTTTTCCCATCTTCCTAATCAGCCGTCGCTCGCAGTAAATGTGTCCGGTCCTTCTAATACTGGAAGATCTTCTCTGATACTTATGGCCGTTCGCTGAAAAATTGGGCCTATCGCGTTTTTTAGTGAACCACAGATTCACCTGCTTTCATGCTTTTTCGTTTTAAATTGGTAGAAGCCAAGACGCTGTTATACTGTTCTATTTTTTCGCGATTCTTTCGCCATTCTGCCACAGTGCTGACTCCTATGCCATAATCATCAGCTACACACTGATATTAAAAGTTCTCCTTTTTTTCAGACGGTTAATAGCTGCTAGTTTTTCGGAAATTGTCACAATTTTTCGTTTGCGTTTATTCCCCTTCACTTTAACCATGTTTTTAGAAGCTCTTACAGTGGATAGCAAGTCCTACATACATACTGGCAAAATCTTCTCGGCATAATTAAAACCAGAACAAATTTTATTACTCTAGGAAAGAAACAAGTCTAATTTTGGATAATGCGGTGTCTGGTTAAAATCATTTCGGATAACACGTTGAAATTGATTGTTAGACACGTTTTGGATAATCCAGCACTTCGGGTAACCCGATTCCTCCGGATAATCAGGCATCTACTATACTGTGTCTAATCCCCCCATTCTCTTTTTGACGTTTTTTATTGTTCCTATCCATGACTATGATAAACAGTAGTGGAGGTACGGCTGACTACCTGCTTTAGTCCTCTCTCCATTATGTACTTATTTGATTTCCCTCCTGCTGTTTGTACTTTTCCTTTTACCGCTTTACATATGCTTCTCGCGATATTTATTAGTTGAATTGATATATGCAGTTCTTCTAAACATTTTCATATACACTCAAACTTGTTTTTACACGGTGGATTGGTCCTGAAAAATCCGTCTAAAAATATATACATTGCATATGGAAAATTAGAAGATTGGTTCCTCACAACCAAAAAAATGTACAATTAATATGATAAACAGGCATAAGACATTAATTTATTTATTTTATTTTATAAATATAAAGATATGATAGAGTATAGGTCTCTAAATGAAATTTAATACATTCTGTAAATCAAGTAAAGCATTGAACTAAATAAAAAGTAAACAAAGGTGAATATAAAAGTTGCACAATCGAAGCAAGACCAAGATACAAATATTATTAATAATATTAAATTTATAGAGTTGCCATCGAATTGGGCAGACCCAAACTTCCTTGTACCAAAGGATGCTCCATGTATCATCAACTATTTATGCTCAAAACACAACGGGTTAGCAACCGAAGCCAAATACTGCAAGGAATACAGCTGGAAGAACCATCTAATAGACTTATTCGACAGGGGTGTGCTTCAGGGTAATGCAGACAATTTTACGGGTCTTTTTGACCCCGCAAACTTCGATGCCAACCTGAAAAGTCTTACCAAAGCTTACGAGGCTCATTTGTTGAACAGGGGCGATTTTGACGAAAGAATATTCTTGGGTGAGTTTGATTTTACAGCTTGCAGTTCGGCTTGATTAAAGAATGCTAATAAGATTTTATTTTTCCTGTAGTTAGTTTATTAACTTTTGAGTACATTGTGGGCTAATGTTTTGTCTCTTTATGTTGCTATCTAACTTGTATAGCGATGTCGAAGTACAAAAACTATTTGCAAAATTTTCTAGCCGAGTACCGAAGACGTTTACTGTTGAAAGAACAGGCTTTAATTAACTCGAATGGGGCCGTGCCGTTTTCGCCAATGAATACCCCAGGTATGGTATTTGTCGAAATTTATTTCTCTTGATTCAGGCTTAAGCTTGATTTTTGAAAGAAAAACCAAAACAGGTCATGTTAATAATAAATCGCGTATACAAGTTTGTTTTGCTAATTAAGATTGCTTGTAGTATTTAATAAAACAAATGTGTTGTTAGTTTGCGCTTTTGTTATTTTGTTGGTTTTCACTTTGTTTTGCTTTGCATTGGCTTTTGGTTTTTTTTGCCAATACATCATCTAATACGACCTAATTCAGTTTTTCCCTATAATATTAAAGTTGTGACTTTACAGGTGATGCAATGGTAACTGATTCGCCAAGGGGAGAGGTTAGTATTGATTTCTAATCATATTATACATAAAATATGTTGCATGCAACACGGGAATGGTGACAAAAGGGGGCCCTTCGTATTACAGCAAGTACCAGTAGGTACAAAGAATGCAAACACTTTTTTACACTTTGAGCAGAGCAGGCGACTTTGGGAGTAGTCTTACGGCACAACCATCCAATAACTCGGTCGGAACTTTGACGGAAAGGGGTCAGAACCACATTGGCACATGTTTCCTCCCTTTAGGTTAGGTTATACAAATACAAAAATTCCCGTAATACCCTAAAATATAGAAAATATCCAATAAAATCAATAATAACTACGAAACCTGAAAATGACTGAAAATCCCAGAAATAATTAAAAACGCAAACTATTCAAAGATGTTCAATAATTTCGAAAAATACCCAAAAATTCCACACCTGTCTAAAGATCCCGAAAGATACCCAAAAAATTCCTAGAAAATGCTCAAAGCAAGTGTGAAATATCTAAAGATTGCCAATAGTTCCCAAACATCTCAAAAATACCTAACTTATTCCAAAAATTCCGAGAAATACCGAAAAATTCAGAAAAACGCATACAAATTCCAAGAAATTACTCACATTCCCAAAGGATGTTGAAAAATCTCGATAATTCTCTCAAAAAGATAACAACAAATACCAAAATATAACAAAAACACCAAAAAATCCGAAAAAGAAAATATCCAATAGTCTTGAAAAATAACCAATTCTTCTGAAAGATATTCGAAGATTTCCAAGAAAATACTAAAAACATCAGAAAAGTATTCAAGTTTTTAAAAAACATCAAACTTTTCCAATAAAATACCAAAATCTCGAAAACTCCCTAAAATACATAAAAATTACGTAGTGTAACCAAAACAATTTGCAGAAAATACTCAAAACAATACAAAAATCCTAAAATCCCTAACAAACATCGAAAAATACTCAAAATCCCGAAAAATCGTAAAATAATTCTAAAATACCCAATATTCCCGAAAGATATCCAAAAATCCCAAGAAACTGCCTAAATATTCTCGCAAGATACTCAAAAATCCCCTTAAAAAACAAATTATAAAAATACGCAAAATCTCGTTAAATTTCCAAAAAGACTAGAAGAAATCCTGAAAAATACCCAATCATCGTGAAAAATACCCACTGATTCCAGAAGATACCTTAAGAATTCCTAGAAAATACTCAAAACATCAGAAGAATGTCCAACAGTTTCTAGAAAATACTAAATTATCCCGAAATTATCCCTAAAACCCTGAAAATACCTAGAAATCCCGAAAATACCCAAAATCCTGAAAACTCCTTAAAATACATAAGATTTACATAATATAACCAAAAATATTCGCAGAAAATACTGAAAACAATACAAAAATATCCAAAACACCTTAACAAATACCGGAAAATCTTCAAAAATCTCGAAAAAACCTGACAAAAATAAGTCCCAAAAAGTAAAAAAAAATCTAAAATACCCAACATTCCCGAAAGATATCCAAAAATTCCAAGAAAATGCCTAAACATTTCCGCATGAAACCCAAATATCCCGTTAAAAAACAAATCTTGAAAAATACCCAATGATTCCAGAAGATACTTTAAAAATTCCTAGAAAATACTCAAAACGTGATAAGATAACCAAAAAAAATTCGCAGAAAATACTCATAACAATAGAAAAATATTCAAAACACCCTAACAAATCCCGAAAAATCGCAAAAAAATTCTAAAATACCCAACATTCCCTCAAGATACCCAAAAATTGCGTTAAAAAACAAATCTTGAAAAATTGAAAAATACGCAAAAATCTCTTTATATTTCCAAAAAGATCAGAAGAAATCCTGAAAAATATCCAATGATTCCAGAAGATACTTTAAAAATTCCTAGAAAATCCTCAAAACATCAGAAGAACATACAAAAAGTTCCTAGAAAATATCAAATTATCCCGAAAAATACCCTGAAAACTTGAAAATACTCAAAACCCTGAAAATACCCAAAAAATCCCAAAAATACCCAACATCCCGATAACTCCCCAAAATACATAAAAATTACGTAAGATAACCAACAAAATTCGCAGAAAATACTCAAAACAATACAAAAATACCCAAAAATCCCTAACAAATATCGAATAATACTCAAAAATCTCGAATAAAGCTGACATAAAAACAAATCCCGAAAAATCCCAAAAAAATTCTAAAATACCTAATATTCTCGAAAGATATCCAAAAAATCGAAGAAAATACCTATACATTTCCACACAAGATACCCAAAAATCACCGGCGCCGGTAGCTCAGATAGGTTGGCCGTATGCCTTTCACGCAGCTGTCCCGGGTTCGAATCCGGACGCCGAGGTCGGTGGTTTTTTTCTGAGCGATAAAAAACGCTAAAACGGCCCTTGTTCTCGGATAGCAAGTAAAATCGTAGGCCGCGTGTCCAAGTGTTGTTGGGCACGTCAAAAGAACCCTCAAACAGGCTAAATTTCCAGGTGTGGTAGGATCGCTCCCTGGCGTCGGTGATTAGCCATAGTAGCAGAAATAGGCCGACGTTAAATAAAAAATAAAACAAACAAACAAACAAAAATCCCGTTAAAAAAAACAAAATCGTGAAAAATACCCAATGATTCCAGAAGATACCTTAAAAATTCGTAGAAAATCCTCAAAACATCAGAAGAACATCCAAAAAGTTCCTAGAAAATATCAAATTAACCCGAAAAATGCCCTAAAAACTTGAAAATACTTAAAACCCTGAAAATACTCAAAAAATCCCAAAAATACCCAAAAACCCGAAAACTCCCTAAAATACATAAAATTACGTAAGATAACCAACAAAATTCGCAGAAAATACTCAAAACAATACAAAAATACCCAAACATTCCTAACAAATATCGAAAAATACTCAAAAAACTGGAAAAAAACTGTAATACAAATCCCGAAAATTCCCTAAAAAATTCTAAAATACCCAACATTCCCGAAAGATATCAAAAAATTCCAAGAAAATACCTAAACATTCCCACACAAGATACCCAAAAAATCCCGTTAAAAAAACAAAATTTTGAAAAATCCTCAAAAATCTCTTTAAATTTCCAAAAAGATCCGAAGAAATCCTAAAAAATACCCAAGGATTCCAGAAGATACCTTAAAAATGCCTAGAAAATACTCAAAACATCAGAAGAATATCCAAAAGTTCCTAGAAAATATCAAATTATTACGAAAAATAACCTAAAACCCTGAAAATACCAGAAATCCCGAAAATACTGAAAAATCTCTAAAATGCAAAATTTACAAAGCTAACCAAAAAAACCCAAAATAATTCTCAATTGCAAAAAATACCTGAAATAATGATGTGGTCTTGAATATTAGGGTTCAAAATGATTATTGCTCCACACTTGTGAATACTGTGCTAGCTTATTGTTTCTAGTCACTGAAGAAACAACAAAAATTAATTCCTTAATAGAATAAAATAAATTATTTCATCAAGCAAGAAAAACCCCAGATTCTTTTGTGATATAAAAAGTCTTTCAATTGCTTAGTATTAACCAGTAAATTCATTTAAATTTATACATTTTTACTTTTAAAATAAATAATAATATATTACTAAGTTATTTAAATACATTTATTGTATGTAACAAGAGTATGGTAACTCGTAGATAAGATATGTAAATCATTTTAGATTACCAGTAGCACCAAAAACCTGTTCACAAAAGATTATTATATAACAAACGGTTAAAAATATATAATGAAATGCAGAACCAAGCCAAACAGGCAATAATTTTTACCCAGTTTAGGAAATTCTGTACTAATTATGTAAAATCTGTTTGTTTAGTAATGTAATGCGGATGTATATATATTTTTTAAGAACATACTGATGCATTGATCTGCTTTTTAATATCTTGCTTTAATTTTTGTAGTCTTCAACACCTGGGACACCTGGAGCCGCAAGAAGGACTTCTGCTTCAAGGTTACAAGGTGATTTTACACCATTATCCACCGCTACTAAGAGTGTAGCTCGTTTACAAGCACTCCTAGCTGGAAGGCAACCGAGTCCAAGTGAAGCTCTGATCCAGTTATTCCAGTAAGTTTTAGTGTAATAAAAATGTATAAAGAACCCAAAATATTTTAAAACTGGCAGTTGAACTAAGCGAATAGATAACTGGATACTTAATTTAGTTTTACCTTCAAGATATGCCAAACGAAACGTATGTTCAAATATGCAAGCTTAAAAATGTTCCAAATGTCTTAAAGTATTAATAATTACTTGAATTAACTACAAATAAGTAAAATTTTTTTAAATAAACGAGAAATTATAATATCTAAACAACCTACTCTCAAGCGCAGCTAGTTAATAGTGTGTTTATACGCGAGATAAAACTAAGTTCATTTAATGGGAGGCATGAAATTGTTTTTATCCAACACACACGTATAAAAGCGATATAACTATGGTGATTTCGAACAAGTAATATGGTTTATAACCCACTAGTTGATTATAGTAAATTTACATCAGCAACAAACAAAAAAGCTTAGCAACCATTGCCTTCTCATAGGATTCCATTTCCAGCTTTAGCAGAAAGCCGTGTAACCAGTTCTTGTTTTATGTATCCTGCGAGATCCCCAATCCGGCGCGAAACTGTATCGTTCGAAAGCGGCACTGTAGAAAGATGCTTTGCAGATTTTTCGTCGAGCATACATTGTGTTATGTCTACCACACATGGTTGTATTAACTTTTCAGCGATAGTGTGCGCTTCTCCTGCTTGGGCAATGCGGTTACTAACCAAATACGACGCCTCCGTGGCCTTTTCATTCACAGTCTGAGTCGCATACGTCATAGTTTTTTGGCTTCTTAATAATTGTTCTTTTTTACGTACAAAAAATTCTTTATTCTTCTCTTTGAAGTCGGGATGCACAGTTTCTAAATGTCGGCGCATCTTAGCAGGTACCATCGAACTATTAGGAAGGAGTTTGCTGCACAACATACAGAGAGGTGAGCCGTTGGAATCAACAAATCCGAGATTAATGTATGATTCGTCATACTTTCGTTTTTTCACCTTTAGTGTGTCATTAGATGTTTTACTACATAAACTTGAAACCATAGAACTAGAACTTGACGCCGTCATATCACCTTGATTTGTATTTGACACATCATCCAAGCGAACCACTTGTGAACCCTCCGTGGATGATTTTATTTTTATTGCAACACCTTTAAGCCAACGCTCCATTCTTCTTGAACACTAATTTGATTTGGCTAATTTTGTGACAAATAGAATCTCTTCACGCACGAAATACAAGACTTTACAACCCCTACGAACAACACAAGCGAACATAAAATACTGAGCGTGATGCGAGTAAATTTTGCGGTACGTTGCTTGACTAATTAATTCTCCGCGCCAAACAATCCTCCTTTTATATTATACAACCATCGAATCATCTCGAATTCCCCAGAAACTTCGCGCAGCCAGACGATTTTCTCCGAACTACGCGTCAACAAGAAGCGGCGCGACGAACTGAGGTCATTCGATTGCTTATAGTCCGGGAGCGAATGGTGGCGTATGTGTAACATTTCGATGTAATAGGCCGGGCGCTTACTTAACAATATATTAAATTTACGTATATGTACCCGTAAAACCTATAAGTAGGCGTTTCGTTTTGGTAGTTTATTTTTATCTTAGGTAACTTTATTCTTATAGGTTCCACTTTAATACATGTATTCATTTTATTATAGCTGCCGGCGGAGCCCTGCCGGAGGCTTTGCGGAGCACCGGGGCTCCGCGGAGCACACTTTGAGTAACGCTGTTCTAGATATTTTAGAAGTTGCAATTCAACTAAATTTTCTATAAAATTGCCTTTTTTATACTGATATCTTCAGTTGAGTCACTAGCAATATTTAAACTCTGTTAAATTATTTGTTAACCAGTATTTAACATAATTTTATTTATACTTGCTTAATCACCTGTGGGATTTGTTACTTTTGAAGTATTTAATCAATACTTTTTTATGCTAGATATTGTAACTGTTTATTATTTCTTCTTCTGAATTTTCACTGGCCTGAAGGTGGCAAATCTATGTTGCAGTTCAATAATTTTGTCCAAAATTATACGTATATTGTCATTAAGTTTCTGCAATTTGTTTTTTTAAGGAAAGTACACTATGCTGGAATTAATTTTAGTCACTTTACCATTAGATTGTGGAACATCCAAGGTATTATCTCAAAAATTAGGCAATAATCTTGAAATTGTGTTTGTTATCTTCAATTTCCAATTACAGAAATGATTCCTTTATTGTCAATATTTAGTTAATACAATTTTTTTAATTAATATTGTCACATTGTTAAGTAATAAGTTTGTACTTCAATATTTTTTTTTTAATTAGGAGTGGTTTTTGACCTTCCTGTCTTATTTCCCTCTCGTTTTTCATAAAACATTGGTATTTCAGGATCACTATAATTTGTAGTATTTCTTTATTTTTGGAATCAATATTACAAATAAACTAGTCTCTACCAGAAGATTTTCTTTTAAGTTTTAGATTTTCTGATACATATTTGCCATCACCAATATAGCATTCAAATGGATCTTTTAGTAATATATTACCACTACAAGTAGTTACTAATGAACAGTTTAGGAATTCAAATTAAGTCTATGCCTTTTAGAGTTGCTAAGGCCTGTATGACACGGCACAGAATTATGTACAAAAATTTGCAGAACGCGTAGTACACGGAGCAGAAACGTGTACAACATTCTGTCTGTGAGCATGCGCAAATAAGTGCAAATTACGTTGACATCTGTGAGACAACTGTCAAAATAATCATGTGACCATGGATAATGTAGAATTCTATCAAGGTTTAATAAGTCTTTGCACTCTATGATCGTTGATGAACACTAGAAAGTGCTCGTTTGCGCATCTATTTGATGTAGTTTCTGAACAAAATTCTATAGACTTTAAGAACACGAGCTACAGAATTTTGTACAAAATTTTGAACAACATTTTGCTGTATGGCATGGCACGGAATTTTGTAAAAGCACTTTGAACAAAATTCTGTGCCGTGTCGTACAGGCCTAAGATAGTATTGCTATATAGGTTAATTTTTCAAAAAGCAGTCGAGCTACCAACATAATAGCTCAAAAGTTTTAAGTATCTTATCTTCTAATGGTAAACAAATGATTTGAATATTTTACTACAACTCGTGAATACAAATTACCTTAATTTAAAAAGTAACTAAACTCTATTTGTTGAGCATTGAGCTAGAACGTAAACAAGTGCGTTGATTTACCGGATGTGTATTTACGTAATATTCCTTGTGTTTCTAAATTAACGTTCGCGCCGTCAGAATAAAATACACCGAAAGTTTAGAAAAATGTTATAGTTACCTTATTTGTAGGTGTTTTATTAAAAAATTAACGCTCCGAAAACCGATAAGCACTGCTCAAAAAGCACACAAACCTAACCCGGTAATTACGAGTGCAAAGTAAAGGTTTTAAGCGTCATTTACTCCTTAAGTAATGAGGCATTAGCCTTATCATAGCGCGCGCTCGGGTGAGTCAAACACATGCATTTGTTGACGTTCTAGCTCAATGCTCAACAAATAGAGTTTAAGTTATAGTTGAGAGACACAATCTCTTAAATTTTGAGACCTAACCATTGTAAACCTTCAATTTTTACTCTCCTTCCACTTCCACAATGCTGTGCTACAGCATTATATGTTATCAGTTCAAGCAAACATTTAGATTTAAATCCAGAAGATGAGTTAATAGCGACAATTATTTATTCTTTGTTTAATTTTATAATAATTTTTGTTGATTCATAAATGTTATTCGGTAGTGTTGCAGGTGTTAAAAATGCCTACATCAGTATAATTTTATTTACAAATTTACTGTCTTGTGCTAGTTAAAGTCATAGGAAGTAACACCGTTTTATTATTATTTTGAATACTAATATTTAATGTCGACAACAAATTTACTGTTAATAGTTAAAAGAAAAGTAGTAGCGTTTATGTGGGTTTTTGTTTATTTACCTAACTTTAACAACTGTTGGTACTTTAAAGTAGTTCTGCCATTTGAATTGGAGTAATCTCAATTTTGTCCACATATTATCAAAAAACGTTTGAGTAAACATTTGTAACCCTCAGCCAGACCTCAGTTTTAAATTTTCCACTGAGTTGTCTTACATTATATTTACTTCGTAGTTAACCGCTGCCCAGCTCTGCTTAGGATATTTAAATATCATTGTAGTTATACATAGTACAGAATTTCCAAACCAGTTGTGTAACGGTCCGCCCACGTGGTGGACGGTTGCCTGGTTTTAGCTCAAAGCCAGAAGTTTGTAATAACATGCGGAGAGACTGTAATGGTTATAACAGGATTTATTCTATTTAAATGTTACAATAAAAGCAAAATATGTTTGATTCTGGTGTTATAAAGAAAATAATAATATATTCCAAATCCCGGTCGGTACGCCCCTGGATGGAGTCAGGAAGTCGGTTTACTGGCCGGCGTAGATTGCGTTCCAGCTGCAGGTCGAGCGCCGCATGTGTACTCTGTATTTACATAAACAAACAAAACTGGTTGCCACCTGGCAGTTAGTTTAAATACGTGTAACAGAATGTATTTCGAAATTTTTAATCTGAACCTTTGAATTGTTCACACATTGATTAGAATAACTTATCGCCTGGCATTCGTATGGGTTAAATGATTCCGCCTGGGCAGCGTGTCCTTGCTGGGTCAATGAACGTTTTGCTAAATCCACATGCTGGGAAAAGTTCTTGGATTCGTAATTTCGCCGGTGAATGAATTTAAATCTTTCGTAGGATATTGTAACAATAAAACATTACTGTACGGTGAGTGCTTGAAATTGTTAATGCCTAATTTTAAAAATACGTACAATCTGGCCTGACTGACTATAACGTATTGTTAAATTAGTTGGGAAATTCCCAATTACGGGAAAATAGGAAAATCAAAGGTCAAATTAGCCTGACCTGACCTCT
The DNA here is from genome assembly GCA_014611495.1 of Limonius californicus. Classification (NCBI taxonomy): domain Eukaryota; kingdom Metazoa; phylum Arthropoda; class Insecta; order Coleoptera; family Elateridae; genus Limonius; species Limonius californicus. The sequence continues at coordinate 31,388 of JABXWE010015616.1, forward strand.
AGTCTCTTATTTCTCTGGTCTGTTAACCTGATTGAAACTAACTGGCATAACCTGCTGAATATCAATCAAGGTAACCCCAACGGTGAAGTGTTCCACAAAATGAATAAATGCGACACTGTACAGGTACGCGGATTTTAAGGAATTCTCCAACAGACTGGAATATTCTTAGGGACTGAGAATATTTTGGCGGCTCAACTTCGGTTTGCTTTCTTGCTTTAGAACTCTACTTGCACTGCCGCAGACGCCTCTTTCAGGAACTAAAAGCGACCTAACATTTAATTATCAAATGCTGGAACGGTTGCTTCCCGGAAACTTTGTTACAGTTGTCTATAATAAACATCAATTTCTTATAATTTTATAGTCAATTCATACTTTTCTTATGATAACCGTAGTCCGTACAAGTTTTTAACAACATTTTAAATCTATTTCCATTACAGAACTTGTACAAATGACCCCACCGACAAAATAAAACAAGTGGTGGAAACAATAGGAGAAAAGTTTTGCACAGAGTTCACGAGGCAGAATTCCAATTTACCAACTGTCCCACCGGACTATGCCAACCAGAGGCTCCAATTGGCTGTGACCCTATTTTACAAGTTTGTAGAGAATATTTTCCAGAAAGAAAAGACTTTGCACAAGGACATATCTGTAAGCGCATCATTTTTAGAATTTTTATTAAGATATTTCGTTATTGTATTCTGATTTTAGCATTTAGCAGTGAAGGATATTTTCTACGAATGTACATTGGCCTGCAGCCTGGAAATTATAATCTACTCATACAATTGCCAAAGGAAATTCCCATGGAT